>PVJC01031610.1:0-20459 GCA_004026665.1 Murina feae | reverse complement strand
TTCCCTGATCCCCAGAAGGGACCTGGGAAGCCGCCAAGCAGGCCTTTCCCACTCACCGGTCCCCTGCAGCCTTGCTTTCCCGCTCCCCAGTGCCCCGTAAAGGGCCTGGACAGCCGCCAAGCAGGCCGAGACACCCCCCCCCCCGCCGCCTCTTTCCCGCTCCCCGGCCCGCCACCTTGCTTTCCCACTTCCTAGTGCCCTGCAAGGGGCCTGGGAAGCCCACCAAGCAGGCCACTGACCCCCTGCTGCCTCTTTCCCATGCCTCGATGCCCCTCCAAGGGCCTGGACAGCTGCCAAGCAGGCCACCAACCCCCTGCCGCCTCTTACCCGCTTCCCGGTGCCCTCCAACCCTGCCGCCTGTTTCCCACTCATGGGTCCTGGGTCCTGCGCTGTTCCGCCCTGCAGCCGCTCTGTGCACTCGGGAGGTCCCTCAGCCCTGCCTGTGCCCTCTCACAGTCTGGGACCCCTCTGGGGATGTTCACCTGCTGGTGTGCCTGACCAGCCTGGGTGAGGGGCTGATGGCTGTCTACAGGCTGGCCACGCCCCCCAGGAATGTCCCTCACCCCATTGGGCTGTGGCCAGCATGGGTGAGAGGCTGATTGGCGCTTTCAGGCTTTAAGGCTGCCCACAGCTCCCATTGACCCAACGTCCCAGCAAGGCTGGCTGGACGCAGGTTTCTGGAATTTGTTTATCTTCTATAATTGATGCTGTTCCTTTAAGGCGAGGCCTCCTAGTAAACGAAGCCTCCTCTCTGCCTCACCTCGCGGCTTCTATAATGAAACAATGTTGTTACTCTTAGACTCAGGCCCGGCTTCAGCTCTGAGGATTCTATGATTGTTATTATGTTGCAAATGTGTGTTTTGCTTTCCGTCAAGGCTAAGGAGCCAGCGCGCAGGCAGTTTCACTTTCGCTCCTGCTGCAACAGATGCTGCCGTTTACTCCATGAGTGGCGGCCGCCATGTTGGCTGGGTTAATTTGCATACAGCCGCTCTGATTGGCTGTTGGGCATCCCAGAGAAACGGTTAATTTTACTATTCCACTTTTATTAGTGTATATATATATATATATATATATATATATATATTTTTTTAAGTTGTGTAAATTTAGCCAAGTCTCTTACCCTCTTTTTTTCTCAATGGTTAAAGTGAGAGTGATGATACTTCAAAGGTGTGGTTTAGATATCAAGTAATAATAGTTATTATTAGTTATTTTTTATCATCATTATTGATAACTGCCGTTGTAGCAGACCAGTTTTTAAGCTGGCCCCATAATCCCCACCTCCTGGTGTTCACATCCTTGTGTGTTCCCCTCCCTTTAGTGTAGAGACGCCCCACGACTTGCTTATAACCAATAGAAGATGGCCAAGCTGACCAGCTATCCATGAATATGTGAGGTAAGCTTGTAGCATCTGTCCTGCTAGAATCTTTCTCTCCTTTGTTGGCTTTGAGGAAGAAAGAGACAATCTTGAGAAGCTTCATATCAAGAGGAATTAGAGGCAGCCTCTATGAGCTGAGGACAACAAATGGAAGCCCTTAGCCTCATAGCAAGTAACTGAAATTTTTTAACAACCATATGAGCTTGGAAACAGATCCTTCCCCACTTGAGTGTCAGATGAAACTGCAGCCCCAGCTGACACCCTAATTGTAGTCTTCCAGAGGACCCAGCTATGCCATATCCAAACTCCTGATCCAGAGAAACTGAGATAACAAATATGAGTTCTTTTAAGCTGCCAGATTCATTATAATATTGCTATAGAGCAAAAAGATAACCAGTACATTAAGTATTAATGTACTAAGCTTAATACATTAAGTATTAAGTGATAATACATTAAGTAGTAATGTATTAATTATTAATGCACATAAACTACCAGGAAGAATATAGAAAAAACCATCTAGATAAGAAGGAAGAGAAAAAAATGGCGTATAGTAGATTTCTAATAATTCTAGAACAGCCATCAGTCACACAGACAAGCAATGCAAAATGCTTCATTTCCCCAGTTTCCAAGGACAGTTCATCCCTTTTCTGATCCCGCCCCTCCCCCTTCACCCACAAACAAACACTGGTTTTGACTGTCAATGAGAAGTTTCATGCAAATGAGACATCCCATTGGAAAAGATAGATGATCCCAGGGTTGGAGAGCAAAAAGAAATCTGATTCAGTGGATCCTAGCCAAGGTGCTTATGAAACCAATATTTCAGGCCCTAACGTTTACCAAAACGCCTGGCTGAGACTTGATAAAGTGCATCGCCGGAGAAAGGAAAGAGAGCAAGAGACATGCTCCATCTTGAAGCTGCTGTACTTCCACATTCGAAGTTATAAATGCAAAGATTAATGGTCCCTCACAACCATAAATATTGTGTTTCTCTTTGGTTAGTCCTGGAGGACAGAAGTCTGGTTATAACTGGATGTGTTGCAATATTGCTTTTCATTTACAATCACAGTACCTAGAAAATTAAATGGAACAGCATAGGTTTGAGTGCAGTAGTGACTGCAAATGTGCATCGTGGGACGAGGCAGACCCTAGGAGACTGTACTGTGACTACCACCCTCTCTTTGGCTGACATTCAAGGCAGGGCACATTTCTTCGGCTTTTTCTCTGTGTTTTGCCCATCTTGGATTAAGCTCGAGAATCAAGACAAAGAAGAAATTCTATTTTCTCCTGCCTTATCCTTGCTACCTTCCTTCTCAGTGCTCTGCAGTGGAATAAATGGACAGTACCCGACCTTCGCATTTACTTGTTTCCATGGCATCCTCTCTGTGAATGCATTTCCTAACGAGAGAGGATGTTAAAAGCAATGATATATGTAAAATGCATTGCATTTAGTGCCCAGTGCCTTGTAGGTGTGTAATCAATGGGTTGTTTCCTTCACTCTTTCATAAAACTCCCCTCCTTCTACCCCACACCTCACTCACATTCTTACTGAAATGCTTCAGAATTGGTCCCTGACTCTAACCTGGTGGTTCTCCAAGTGTGAAGTGTGGTTCCCCAAACCAGCAGCATTGGCACCACGTGAGAACACGTTAGAAATGCAAACCCTCGAGCCCCAGGCCAGACCTGCTGAATCTGAAACTCAGAATATGAGACCTAGCAATCTGAGTGTTAGCGAGCCACCCAGAGGGTTATGAGTGTCAAGTGCGATAGATAACCCCCACCCTAATCTCTTTTAGTGCCTAATGGATCATCCACATCAGTTCCCTTTATGACAAATTCTAGATTCACGGGAATTGTTTTTGGAAAAGCAGAAGGCCAAAACAGAGCTTAGACATCAATTTGAGAAATTTCTCTTGCTGCATATGGGCTGTGAGAGGCTTTAGTCTGAATGTTAAATATAACTGACTGATGAATTACTCTCTAGCTCCACTCTGTGGATCTTTTCTGTCTGTACATACCTGCATTCAGAGATGTGCTGCTAAGTATTTAAAAATGACTCTCTGGGAATAATATGACCTGGTATGTAGTATTTGCCAATTACCATGGTGTAAACACTCCTGTGTGGCCTATGACAGGCTACCAATATGACATCACCCACATGAAGAGTTGGGAAAGGATGCCTACAATTGGCTCCTGCAAGCCAGCACCAGCTAGTTCCAGCACCTCACTGCCTGCTTTCCAACTAGAACCAACATTTCTCTTTTTGGTAGAGAATATGTCTCCAGCTTCTTTGGCATTGCCCCCCAGGGGTCCTGCCTGGAGAGGAGAGAGTGTTTAAGCCTCAATACTTAGAGGAGGTAGGATACCTGACCCTCTTCCCAACAGTTCCGTCCCTTGTGTTCATGCCAGCCCATAGGAGGAGGACTTGCTGTGATTGATGGGGACAGCTTGAGACAGTCAATGAAGCCCATTTGACTAGTCGACAGGGTTTGATGATAAAGGCAGGAATCACCTAGACCCTTCCTCTTTCTCCTCTGTGCCTATGCAGGGTTGCCAGAGACCGGTCATTGACACTAATAGAGAAATGTGCCTGAAAGCTGGTCAATCTTAATTGCTCTGAATGGTCGGAGCTATTCACTCATCATTTAGATGGAGATATTGATAGTTGAAGCAACCCTCCACCTGTTACTCATATGTAAATTCTTGCTGCCTGTTTGTTGTTGGACTTTCCTGCCCTAAGGATATGGTTGTTTTCCTCATTGCCTCAATAAAAGCTTTGAGCAGGACCAGAGCAGTGGGCAGTCTCATCCACTAGAGGTAGACTCCACGCCTGGTCCCCCAGTTTCCAAATTGATTCTCTTCTAGTCTCTCTCTCTTCATTTTGTGTGCGGCCTTCTCCAGAACTCGAACCCTGAACAGGAACCCTGATCCATGAGGGACGTGTAAGGGGCTCTCACACAGGATGGGCCCATTCCTACTTCCATTTCTCTTTGCTTGTCCTGAGGCAAGAAGGCTAAGCAGCAATGGCTGATGGAGTCTGTGGTCCCCAAGTGGCTCACACACTCAGCATTATGAATTCTAGGGAGTACAGTCCAGGAAGCCCTCTTGGACTCCCATACCTGGTCACACTGCTGTGGGCACAGAGGGAGGAAGGCACCAGGCACTGTGACCACCCTTAGGGCAGCATGCACTTCACTTTCTTGATCATTGTCCTTGGGGGGTTGGGCAACCTTAGACACAAACCTGAAGCTCTAACCCCCAGCTCATTGCTTTGAAAAGAGCAGGAACTTAGTTCTTTACGGAATACAAAGAGCCTGGGTTTGGTGTCAGACAGTCCTGAGTTTAAATCCCACCCTACCACTTATGGGCCAATGGCTCCTGAAAAAAAATATTGAACCTCTCTGAGCTTCAGTTTCCTCATTTATAAAATGGTAATAGTGAGAGTTACTTTTCAGAAGGATTTGAATGGAATGAGATGATGTGCATAAGGCAGCTAGATAGGTGCCTGGGAGATAGTGAGTGTTCAATGAATGAGACACTTTATAAGTCTTGTTCTATGGTGTCTTGAGCCAAAAGGCTCCAGTTCAGCCCAGTGTCTCAAGTTCAGCCTTTTAAGAACTTGTAGGGCCCTGTAGGGTAAGATGGGCCCCACAGTGGTCAGCCCAGTCTCATGTGGTAGGTACAATGCAGATCTCTCTACTCCAAGCCCAGACAATTCCAGCCAACTTTTCTCTACACAAAGCAATTTACTGTCAAGGGGCCATTCTCTTCACCATGTAGCTGATCTCCTTCAGGAAAGCAAGGCCAAGCCCAAGTTCTCTGCCTCCTTGTTAAGGGTCCTACAAATCAAGGGCTGTGACTAAACATTTGTTTCGGTGAACCTGACATTTAAAGAAATCCTTGTATAAGGATGGCCGTGCCCTGGGGCATAGAAAGAACCTCAAGGATGATAAAGATAGTAGATTCTGTTGCTTCTCACTAACCATGCACAGGAATCACCTGGGGGTTATGTTAAAATGCAGATTCTGATACAAAAAGTCTGGGGTAGGACCTGACATTTTGCATTTCTATCAACTCCCAGGTGAGGCCAATGCTGCAGGCCCATGGGCCCTGCTTTTAATATAAAGGATTAGACAATAATGAGACTGGCTGGGAGACTGGGGAAATACTGGCCTGCAAGGTATAAAGGCCCTAACTACTGACTTCATAAACAAATGAAGTTCTCTAACACCTACTGCAAGGGAAGCTTTTATTTTATTTTTATATATATTTTATTGATTTTTTACAGAGAGGAAAGGAGAGGATTAGATAGCCAGAAACATCGATGAGAGAGAAACATCGATCAGCTGCCTCCTGCACATTCCCCACCACTAGGGATGTGCCTGCAACCCAGGTACATGCCCTTGACCGGAAATGAACCCGGGACCCTTCAGTCCGCAGGCTGACGCTGTATCCACTGAGCCAAACCAGTCAGGGCTCAAGGGAAGCTTTTAGCAAATGAGAAAAGTTTGGCTCCTGACTATATAAAAATTCAAGAACATAAAGTTAAGCCTATTTATGGTTTTATATTTATAGCTTTAAAATTTATTGGTGGTGTGCAAATGCCATCCATATATATATATATATATATATATATATATATATATATGTGCTTTTGTTGCACTGACATAATCCAGTCATAAATTAGAGTTACGGTGATTTTGAATTTAACTTAGAATTTTCTTTTATGTTGTGATCATGCTTAGAGGGATATGCAAAATTAATATACCCTGTTTTTGCATTTTATTGGTTAGGATTTAAATACATTCGTTCATTTGACTACTCACTAATTGCATTCTTAAATATAATTTATTTCAATGCTATTTTTCTCTGCCTCACATGAAATATTTTAAAGCCATATAATTTTGTGATGAACCGTAACTTCAGTTAGAAACCAATGCATTCGTGAGCCCTTTGAAAAATTGCTTAAAAATGACTCTTCAAAGATGAAATAATGTGGTTGTATCTATGTGACATCAAAAACATCTGAAGCAAAACTGTTTTATGTACCCTGAGCCGAGTCTTGAGAGAGTTACACATTTGAAGACAGAGAGGAAAAGCACCCTGGCAAGTGACTGCTTTTCCCTTCACGGCCTGCGCCCAAGGAAAGACGAAGACCACACCAAATAACAGCAGGAGTTCACACATGCCAAGGGAAACAGGAAGCCAGCAAAGGCCTCGAGGCACCCAAGCATCTCAATGAGATTCCAGTCCATTGCCGTCTAATTCGCGGCGGCCTCCAGTGGAATCCAGACCAGAGCTAGGAGGAGAGGCCGAAATACTGCCAGGCCGGTTCTATAGGGGAGAAGAGGATTCTGTCAGGTTTCAAGTAGAACTTGGCTAATTCTTTTGCTATGTGGCCCAGATTTTATAAGTGTAACTGATGATGTCAGAAAGCGGGACCCCACTGTGAGGGAACCCCAGATCAGGCCATTATTGCCATAATAATGCTGCATAACAGATAACTCCCACCCCAGTGGTTTACCAAACGAGGATTGGTTCTCGTGTGTTCATGGGTCTGTTGAGCGGACGGTCTGGCTGATCTAGGCTGCAATTAGCAGGTGCCGAGGCTCCAAGCTCTGAGTTCCTTCTGTTTAGGTTTTGCTCCAGGGCCCCGTGCATGCCTTCCTACTCACTAGAATGCAAGAGAGAAAGTCCTACTGTACACGCACATTGCAAACCTCTGCCTCGCGTGGCAGGCTCTAGTGTCCCACTGGCCAAAACACATGACACGCTGAACCCAAAGTCAAGAAATAGGGTGAAGTGTTGACGAACTGGGTCCACTAATATAACCCACCATGCTAGCTACACCGGCGTTTTGCAATCTTATTTTCATTGTCAATCCCCTTCAGGCTTTTCAGACTCCCTGATCTCCCCTCCTGCCTGATACCCTGGATATGTTTTCACACTGTGTCTTATCTGTGTCTTATATATAAAAAGCATCAAGATTTTTTTACACACACCCCCAAGACCAGGATTTGTCCCCTTGGAGGCAACAGCGACCCTGGTAGAAAGCATGAGATGCCTTTTACCAGAAGTAAAGCGAAATCCACTCATTCATTTCCTCCCAACGTTGCTCAGTGAGCTCCCCTCCACTGCTCCATGGAAAGAGGAACCCTGCCACCATGAATTTTTTTTGTTTAAAGAAATCATCTTTTTTGATGCCCGAAAGGCTCTCAAATGCAGCAGGAGCCTTAGTACCAGTTTACCCAAGTTTGCATGACCTCTCAAACAGCCAGCAAATCAGAGCGCTGATCTTGCGGTCGCTACCAATATCTTGGCTGCAGCTGCAAGCGTCGTCTTCTATTGGGGTAAAGGCAGTTTGCAGCTAACTTCGGAGCACGCCGCGAATGCTTGTTACTGATATATTACCGGCTGAATATGAGCGTCTACTTCCCCTTTAATAAAAACACTGCCATTGTTCACATCAAGGACAACAGTGATTAATGTGCCTACAAGCACATCAGGGAGACGGTGAGGAATGTCTGTGCATCAGCTAGGAATTGCACTCAGCAGCTAGTGACAAATCCCTAAAAGATAACAGTGGCTTAACCACAGTCAGGGTTTATTTTCTCACACATAAATGAAGCCCAGAGGTAGACAGAACAAGGCTAGAAAGAGATGCACATCATGTAATTAAGCTTCTGTTTTCTTTCTACACCGTTATCCTCAGCATATGGCGTCTATCCCCAACGTTGCCTCACGGTCAAAAAGGACAGATAGAGGTCAGATACCACATCCATGTACCAGGCAGGAAAAAAAAAAAAAAGGAGGAAAGGTGAAAGGGGAAAGGTTATGCATTTCAGCTGATTCCATTGAGCTCGCTCATTTCAGATGCTATTGAGGTTTCTGTGTACCCGCTCAAGTTGTCTTTTGAACCACAGGGAGGCATGTGTCACACACTTCGGCCACAAGTACGTGGGTGCACAATTGTCACTCTTAAATCTGTCTTCTCTGAAACACTTCTCTTCCCCTTAGTTCAGTGTCCTTCATTCTCCCCAAGGTCACCCTCACAAAGTGTGCAGTTACTGTACTGCGACATTCCTTATTGAAGACCCAGGTCAGCTACAGAAGGAAACTCTGACAAAGGAAGGAAAAGTTTCAAGTCCTCACTGCTGGGGATTTTCTTTTTTTTTTTCTCTTGTTCTTAATCCTCACCTGAGGATATATTTTCCCATTGATTTTTAGAGAGCGTGGGAGGAAGGGAGGGGAAGAGAGAAAGAGATGACCTCCATGTGAGTGTGATGAGGGAGAGGCAGATTGATTGGTTGCCTCCTGCACGTGCCCCAACTAGGCCAGGGAACAAATCTGCAACCCAAGTATGTGCCCTTGACTGGGAATCGAACCCAAGACCCTTTGGTGTACAGGGCGAAGCTCTAACCACTTAGCAACACCGGCCAAGGCTAGGGCTTTTCTTTGAATTGTAAAAGAAAACCACCTACAAACATGGACCTTTCACAAGACCAAATCCTTCAGAGGTGCCATCCTCTCTGCTCCTCATCTGGCTTAGCCTAACTCAGGGCTGCAGTTCTCCCCCAGAACTTTTCTCCAGGTCTCTCTGTTCAAACCTTCATCGCCTTCCTGGGAAAGTGGGGAGGAGAGCCACTATGTTCTTAAAGAGAAAGAACACCTGCCCCAGCCAGTTGGTTAGAACACCTCTCTTCACTAACCCAGAGTTATCTGGTTTTCTTTTCTAAGCATCCGCTGATCCTTATTTAACTGAGACAGGAATCCCTGGCGTAAAGATTTCATTCCAAATGTGAGTGAGCTCACTAGCTCAGTGGTTCTCAAACCTTGGCATGCATCAAAGTCATCGGTTGGTTTGTTAACACACAGATTGCGGGGCCCATCCCTGGAGCTCCTGACTTGGAAATTCTGAGGTAAGCCTGAAGACTGTACTTCTAACAAGTCCCAGGTAAGGCTGCTGCTGATGCTCTGGGACCACACTTTGAGAAACATTGAACTGGCTCATTCCTAATATATTTGGGAAATTTTCTTCTTAGAGTCTGTGAAGAAAACAATCCACTGGGACTGAGTCATTCTTATTCTTCCCTTTCTGGCTTGTTGGCTCAAGAATTCCTTTCCCAGACATAACAAACTATACCTTTTGCCTCATTTTTTTTTTTCATTTTGAGCAGCCTGCCTCTCCAAGTCTACCATTATAAGAACCCTTTCTAACTTGCTAACGTGGACTTTTGGTCCTGGCAGCGATCCATGCAATTAATGTAAATCCACAATCTGTGAGCACTTTATCTTGTACATTTTTCTATTTTCCTTTGCTCTTCGATGCCAGAGATTTCACAAACAATAGCTCAAAATTGTGTTGCAGAAATAAATAAATAAAGGGGTTTTGTGTTTATGGCTTTTGGTTTTATTTTGCATTCAAACATAGTTGTATATATTTTTTCCACTAACATAGTATTTTGATTCATATTGCAGGTCAGTTCACCGACAGCCAAACATGAATTTTTTTTCTTCAGAGCTCTTTCCAATTAACACATGTTTTTCTCTTCTAGACATTTCAAACCAATGATAACATACCATTCAATAACTTTTTCCACCCAGCACCCATTCTTCTGTATTTCGATGATAAGATTCTGGTTTCCACTTAACAATAGCCTCCCCTCCCTCTCAACCCTTCCCTCACAGTGGAACACGTGACCCAACCATAGCCAATCAAAGCCCATATTATTCTTGTTTGGGCTAAATTGTGCCCTGTCTCCAAATTCATATATTAGAGTCCTAACCCTAAGAACCTCAGAATGTGACTGTGTTTGAAAATAAGGTCTTTAAAGAGGTAATTAATTTAAAATTAGGTCAGTAGTGTGAGTCCTAATCCAATATGACTGCTGTCCTTATAAGAACAAGGAAGTTGACATCTATAATAATCTGAACAATAAAGATGAAGGAGGAGGAGGAGGAGGAAAGAAGGCAGTTGGGCACAGACATGTAAAAGGAAGACATGTGAAGACACAAGGAGAATTCAATCATCTACGAGCCAAGGAGAGAGGCCTCACTCGAAACCTAGTGGCGTCTCAATCTCATACTTCTAACCCCCAGAATCATAAGACAATAAAGACTGTCCTTTTGTTTTGACAGCCTGAGAAAATGAATACATACATCCCGACCCTGGGGTTGGAAAACCTTTTCTGTAAAGATCCAGGCAATAAACAGTTTAGATTTTGTGAGCCACACAGGCTCTTTTACGACTACTCAACTCTGCCATTGTAGCATCAACGCAGCTATAGGCAACACTCACAAATGAATGGGCGTGACTATGTTCCAATGAAATTTTATTTAAAAATAAGCAGGTTGTCCTTGGACTGCCATTTGCTGTCTCCTGCGCTAAATAATTAGTCCAGGAGCAGGAATGTGACTGAGTCTAGCCAATCAGCATGATTCTATTCCTATAGCTAGAGTGTTTCACTGTCCAATGAGAATGGCTCTCAGAGATTGCTCCAAACTATCAGGAAAAGACACTCTCTTTTTTAGTAAGGAGGATGTGCAAATGCACCTATTGTTTTCAGAGTAAAACCCAAAGTCCCTTGCGTGACTCCACGGCATCCCGAACTTCAGGCATACACCTTCCATCTCTTATCTCTTTTCACCAGAGACCAAAAGTCAGCAGATACATGTAAATGTTTAAAGAACAAATAAGCAGTAATCAACAATTTAACCTTTAAAAAGGAATGGTCTTGGCTGCTCCCTTTTGACCACGTCAACTGGACTGTCAATCATATAGCCGGAACCAAGGTTCAGCTGCCTGCACCAAGAAAACCAGACTTATGAGACAGTTGCTGCTAAAAAAGGAAAGTGGTTCCATTCAAGTGACAGTCACTGAGGAGATGGAGGACTCTCATCACAAAGCCCATCTCCACATGTCTACATGCAGGCCAGCTCAGTCCATTCCAATAAGGACCTCGAAACTGGTCAAGTGATGGTCTAGTGTGGGTCATCCTGGTTCTTTGTCATCTTGGTTCTACGTCTGAAGGTCAGAGTCTGTATCTTCTGAAGTTAGTCCTAGGGTTCTTATAGAAGCACGCTGCTTATCTACAAGCTACCTATTAGTCAGAGTCAGCATTTATAGAAACAATGTCAAAGGAATGGCGAGGTGGGTTATAATTTTCCACTGTTACAATTGCACTGCTTGAAAACAACCTAAAGTCATACATCTTGCTGTATTTACCTGGCGCTGGAGTAATAGAATAACAAGAATAACAAGACCCTGGGGGAAAAAGCAAGAGGGAAGTCATTTATCCAGATTCTTTTGGAATGCCCAGAAACCAAGTAACTTTGAAAATATGTCTGGTCAGTAATAAAGGAGATGTGGAGCAGGCTAATTTTTTCCCTCCAATTAAGTTATGAGATTTTAATGTATATCACTAACAAGAGACTTCAACACAGCTTCCCAGTATGGGTCAGATAAAAGAAAATATTGGTGTTAAAAAAAATTGAAAATCAGGAATTTTTTTCAGGTTGACATTTATTTCTGTGTAGTAATTATTAACAAAATCAGATGCACTGGGGAATAAGATATGCACATAAATGACAGAGAGGAAACCATTCAGCTACCACTCAGTTGTTCTTCGAAATGTACCTGTATACCAATGCCTGCCCCTGACACTGTTCACTGACCTGTCTTATAAGGGAAAAAACAAGGAATATCTACTCTAATAAAAGAGTAATATGCAAATTACCCATCATTCCAAGACACCTAAGCCACACCCACCAGCCAAGCCACACCCCTAGCCAATCAGAGCGGCTGAAGGCAAATTAACCCAGCCATGATGGAGGCCAGCAGCCACGGAGCTAGAGCAAACAGAAGGCTTCCGTTGCAACTGCTGGGCCTCTGCTCACAGCAACAATGTTTCAATTATAGAAGCCATGGAGCTGAAGCAAACAGGAGGCTTCATTACCTGCCTAGGCCTCCACTCAAGGTAGCAAAGTTTCAATTGTAGAAGATAAATAAACCCCAGAAACCTGCTTCCAGCCAGCCTCACTGGGACATTGGGTCAATGGGAACTGTGGCAGCCTGAAAATGGCCCTCAGCCCCTCACCCAGGCTGGTCACACCCCCATGGGGTGAGGGTTCCCACTGGGGGGCTTGGCCAGCCTGCAAACAGCCATCAGCCCCTCACCCAGGCTGGCCAGGCACACCAGCAGGTGGACATCCCCTAAGGGGTCCCAGACTGCAAGAAGACACAGGCAGGGCTAAGGGCCACCCCCCACTGAGTGCACAAATTTTTGTGCACCGGGTCCCTAGTGTTATTATAAAACTAAATTGACTATTAGATTCTTCATAATTGCTAAGTTAACAATAATGAATGTCCTTCCTACAGTTTTTTGGTTTTAAAATGTCACTACTTTTGTGAATTGATGCTGATCATAGTTAGGAATTGCTTATCTAACGCCCTCATTTGGCAAAATAGAAAGTTGGCAGCCTCCCATAACTTTCTCCTTTTTTTTTTAAGTTACTGTGTCCATCTGCAAAATAAAATTCTGGGAGCTATTGATCTAGTTAATGGTTGTGCCTAGATCTTTGTGCTTTGTCTGTATAAGGAAATGTACTTTTTAAGCACCCATTCTGTACTGTTTAGCATATTCCTTCATCCTTCCCTTACAACAACAAAGAGGTATGAGAGACTTAGAAGAAAATGCTCCTGATTATAATTTCTCAGTTGTTCTACTTTTCAACCCTCTAATAAACCCCTATTCCATAATATTCCTATGATTCTGCTTCTCTGAAAGAACCCTGGCTGGTACACACAGGGATCCTCATCCCCGGGGCTGATTCTAGGAAATCTGATTTAACACAAAGTTCTTAATAAATTATGGGCTGGCCCTGGCACTGGCTGGGTAGCTCAGTTGGTTAGAGTATCTCCCAATATGCCAAGAATCAACCAATGAATGAATAAATAAGTGGAACAACAAATTGACCTCTCCTCCCTCTCTCTCTCTCTCTCTCCCTCTCTCTCTCTCTCTCTCTCCCCCCTCCCCCCCCCTTCTGGGAGCAGAAACTGACTAATTCTCAGCTCTGGTAGAACCTTGATAGCTGGTCTAGAGTCAAAATAGAGTATCTCTGGCTCTTTCCACACCAGCAGGTGTTTTTCACTCCGAAATGTATGTGCCTATAAAAATAGACACCTCTCACATTTCTCTATAGGAACACTTGGAAACAAACAACATTTGGAAAGCGGCATACATCTTATATGAAGTTATCCCACTTTTACAAAGGACTTGCTAAATCTGATGTGTGAGCATAGATACTTGTATATTCATAAATTTCTGGTGCCGGTGCACTTAAAATTCACTGATCCTGAGAAAGGCGAGAGGAGGCAGGCAACCATGAATAAGTATTGCTTTTTTGAGAGTTCTTCACTAAACATATTTTTAAATATCCAATTGCTTTATGTTATTAACACCCTAAATATGATTAATTAAGATTAAAATATCAAATTGTAGGTAAGCTATTGGGAAAACCTCAAATAATTTTTTTAATTTAATGAATTATTACTACTAAATGAGGCAATTTTTAGAGCAAATATTATTCTTCTAATATAAATTTCTAACTATCTCTCTTATATCCAGACTTTCCTCTCAGTAAATAAAAATAAGTTCTACAGATCGCAAGTTATTTTAAAACTACTTTTATTCTGGAACTTCAAAAAATATACAGGATATGTTTTGTTTTTTTAATTTATTTTTATTTTTTGCATGCTCTTGTAACTTGGGACTCATAATCCATTGTCATAAAATATGACAGATTTTATTGTTTATAGGCAATATTTTGGTAGACGTTAACTAAATGATGGAATGATTTGCTTCCTTAAAATTGTTGTTCATATTGGAGGCCTATAAAAAAGGTACTAAAGCATAAAGAAAGAATTATTTGTCCTAAAGATCAGAGGAAAAGCAGAAATTAAAAATGATTGTCTAAAAACTAGAATTTAAAAAATATATTTTAGTAAATAGTAGGTAATTTTATATATATCTGCAAATAGATATGGAAGAAAGGGAGAGAGAGAGAGAGAGAGAGAGAGAGAGAGAGAGAGGAACAGAGGGAGAGAGAAGGAGAGAAGGAGGAAGCGAAATGAAGAAAATCAAGAATCCCCTATGAAACAAAAGTAGGGAATGAAGAGATGAAGACAAAAAAGAAAAAAATAGCCAAATGACATTTTTTTAAGAGAACTATAATTCTAAGAGGAGAGTTAAATCCACATTAAGGATAGTTTAAAGCAGAAAGGACACTGTAGAAAACTCAGAGAACAAACTTGAAAACCCCTAAAAAATATCTGAGTAGGAAAAAAAAGCAATGAAAAAAAATTTTTGAAAGATGCAAATACAAAAGCAGTAATTATAAAACAAATGATCAGATATAAGACCAAACATGTTTGTTGTGACAATAAATATATATGGTTAGGAATTTTAAATAAGATTTTAAAAAATAAAACTTAGAGATTTTACTTAAACTGAATATACCAAAAGAGAAGATTAAAATAATGGAAAAAGAACTATCAGGCAAGTGCAAGCAAAAAAATGAAGCATGAATGAGAGAAAAAGTAAGTGAGAATTCAGCGTCTTTGCAGAGTGTGCTAAAGGCATCTTGTACTGGCTCACAGAGATGACTGTACACCTCTCTTTTCACCTGTACATTTGGTGACATAACGTTGTTTTTGGAGAGTTAGCTTACCAGCACACCACTGCATATATTTCTTTTCTTCACTTCACTCCTCAACATTTCCCAGCTTTATGAATATAATTTGTCTTTTTAGATCCGGTTATTATCATTAAAGAACTTAATTTATTGTGATGGTTAATTGTATGTGTCAACTTCACTGGGCCCTGGGGTACCCTGATATTTGCTCATTATTGTGGAAGTCTCTACAAGGGTACAGTGTTTTTATATGAGCTTAACATTTTAATCAATGGAGTAAAACAGATTGCCCTCCATAACGTAGGTGGGCCTAATCCAATCAACTGGAGGCTTGAATGAACAAAAAGAATTATCTTCTACCAAGTAAGAGGGAAGTCTCCAACAGATTACCTCTGGACTTCATATTTGTGATTGGCTCTTCTGGATCTTGAGCCTGATGACCCAGTATTAATTTGAACGTGCCACTATCCATGATCATGTGAGCCAATTTCTTATAATTTCTCTCTCTCTTCTCTCTCTCTCTCTCTCTCTCTCTCTCTCTCTCTCTCTCAATTATTTTATCTTTTCTTAAATTGATATTCATGTCTTTATCCTCAACCTCTTAGGTTTGGGGGAAAAATTGTTAGCATACCTCCCACTTTACTGGTTCCATTTTCTGCACTAGATGAACTATTAACAGACAATTGTGTCCATTGCAGATTTGAATTTATCTGCCATGTATTTTCTCTCCATGCAATCTTTACCAATCTCTCCCTCTTTCCTCTTTAAAAAAAAATCTGCTAATGTAGTGTTTACAAATGTGATGTTCCAAGAATTGTGTTAAAACATGATGTAGACATATTCTAAACTTGATGTATTCTCCCATTTTTTGAAGCACCTCGAGTTCACTAGGCAACTTTGGATCTGATTGCTAAAAATGTATCTACATTTAAGCCAAATCGAATCTCTGTATCTACCTTCAGTTCCTTCCCTTGGATTTATTGCTCACTCAAAATAAGTTCACCCAAAGAATTGATATTTACTTTCCAGTTATTTAATGTCAATCCTCTTTCTTTGGAACCACACTAATTTTGCTGGAAAAAGAACGGAGGGAAAGTTTCATCCTAATGTATTTTCTTTACTTAATTTTAATCATATATTTTAATATTCAACAGGTGCTAGGAACAAATTGTGTGAATAAAAATCTTGGGGGAGAAATATGTTTCCTCAGAGTGTGGACAATTTGATATGAAGCATAGTTCTTTGAACCTGCAGCTCACAGTGGAAAAATTACCCGTGTACTGTCTCTTGACATCTCCACTCACCAAATTGCTCTGTTCCTGCAGGAATTCACTTCATTCCAAAATGTCCTTCTCCTAATACTTACCAAGCTCTGACTATGTGTCAGGTTAGCTCAGTTAATCTTCAAACATTCTCATGAGTTGCCTTTCATTTCTGTATACCCATTTTATAGATTAAAAAAAAAATTCGAGGCTCAAGAAACTTGCCCGCAGCCACATGGTTGGTAAGATGCCGAAGCAGGCCTGTCTGGTTCCAGAGCCTGTGTTTGCCAGCCCATTGGGCTGAAATGCCCTGGCTGGGGCTCCTCTGGCTACAGTGAGTACACCCACCGATTCACTGCTACAGACTTTCAGAAGGAACCGCATCGCCACGGCAGCTGTGTCCGGTTACCTATCGCAGCGCAACAACCCACAACAGTGCCTTAAAACAACAGCATGTTTATTTTCCAATTCCAATTCTGGAAGCCAGCTGGGCTCAGCTAGGCAATTCTCATTCAGCGTCTCTCATGTGCTTACAGTTAGTTGGTGACAGGCTGGGGTCATCACAAAGGCTTTTTCTCTCACATGTCTGTCCCCTGGGCTGGGAAAGCTCAAACAGCCAAAGACTGAAGGTCTAGTCACCCACCCACCCACCCCCTCTCTCACACACACACACACACACACACACACACACACACACACACACACACACACACACTCCTTGTTACATGGCAACAGAAGGCTCCCAGAGTGAGTGTCCCAGGAGACACCAGTATGGCCCTTACTAAATTAAACTTGGAGGCCGCACCATCATCACTTCTGCCACATTTCCACTCATCCAGGCAGTTCAAGGGCGGGAGACCTGGACAGCACCTATTGGTAGAAGAATGTCAGAGTTGGCAGGTAGGGTTCAAAAGTAGTTGGGGCTACGACTGTGTTGAGTTTGCAATTTTGGTCTCACCCACCATGATTCACTTGACTTTGTAGGGGACAGACCAGTGAATGAAGTGAGAGGGGATGAGTATGCTGCCTCTGCAATATTGGTTTTCATTTACTACACTAGGGGCACTCGGCATGGGTGGGGAGGTCCCTTATCCTGGCCTGTGCCCTCTCACAGTTTGGGACCCTGGAATCCATTGGGGCACACAGCACACACGGAGGGCACACCTCTGTGTGTGCTGTGTGCCCCGTTTGCACCGATTTCCAGGCCTCAGCCTCGGGGATGGCTGGCTCGGTCCCTCCACCGGGAGGCTGCCCTGCCGCCTGAAATCCATGCTCCCCGCCCCCCTCTGCGATCACGGATCTCCTTCCAGGCCGCAGGGCAGCGTGGGGACCTGGGCTGGCTTGCTCCGCCAGGCCCCGGCTGCCCTGCTGCCAACACTGGCTGGATCTGCTCCTCTCGCCAGCAGCCACAGGCTGGCTGGCTCCTCCCCCCGCCCCCCACCCTCGGTTGCGCCTTCGGCCAGGTTGTTCCTCCCCTCCTGGCTCCCCCAAGGCAGAGGTCTTCCATCTGCCTTGTGAGACCCCAGTGCCGCACACCGCTTCTCCCCTGCTGAGACTCCGCCATCTTGGCCAGGCTAATTTGCATACAGCCGCTCTGATTGGCTGGTGGGCGTGGCTTACCCCATCTGGGAGAAACGGTTAATTTCAATATTACGCTTTTATTAGTTAAGATGGCTGGAGTGAAGGGGAGGTCACTTTTCACTGATGGCCTGCTGCCACTAGGACAGTTTTTATTCCATAGGCCAAGGAACCAATGTGGAGTTCTGCCAAATACCAAATATGTCCACACCATTTATCCACAGCTTGGCCCAGGAAGGAGAAGTGACCTTGGGCAAGGTGACCCTCTTCAGCTGAGAACAAGCCTTAGAGAGCCTCGGATGAGCATTTCCAGCAGACAGGACTACGAATGTAGTAGCTTTGAACAGGCGGTGGGGATGGGGACCAGGGTGTCACCTCACAGCATCCACTGCGCTGACTGACCCACATATTCTTTGAAAAATCAAGGACTTATCTGAAAGTGGCACAGGAGATAAAAAAAGAAAGAATGCCATTTGCTTTCATTTTTCCAGATTGGGTTAAGAACTAACCTTTTGATTCATTTATCTTAGAGTAATTGCCACAAATAGGCTTTTCCACAGCCTCAATTCTCCCACAGAAATGATACCGAAACTATCATACTATTTCCTCCTTTCTGTCATTCCAAGCAGTTGTCTGCTTCTAAATGTAATTCCTGCGCTAAGTGTCGATGCTATATATCATACTTTCCTATGAAGGTCAAACTGGGCAATGAGTAGATCTATGTTAAGTAATTATCAATTCCACTTTTGAAATGAGCCAACTTTGAATTTTCTAAACCTATTTTTTACGTAGGAAGCATTTACCCCAAGGCATTTCTTAGAGAAATATAAGTAGCAAACTCCAAATAAAGCACCTCAGAGCTGAAAGGACCAGGCCATGAAAAAATTAAAAGACAGAACATTTTTTTTCAAATAGGCTATAACTTAGATTTATTTATATAACAACTTAGGGCCTTTAATCCAAGATGTAATACAATATATGATCGTTGATATCTTTTGTTATTGAATTCAGTTTTTATATGTTAATTTTGTTTAAATTTTAATACATTCTTAACTATATGATTCAAATAAATAAAATATAAACAATGGGGGGAATTTTTTTTTCTCTACTTCTCACTCCCATCTGTTCAGTTTCTTCCAATAGAAAGCCAACAGTCTTGGCTTCTTATAGATGTTGCCAGGATCTTTATGTATAGTCAAGCATAAATCACAAAAAGTTATTTTACATAGCACTCTGTACTTTGCTTTTTTCACTTAACAAAAGCAACTCTTTCCGATTAATGAGAAGCCACAAGGTTTGGGGTCGGGGTTGCAGCAAAATACTATTACTTCAGATATTTTTGATAATCATAATATCATTGCATGTATGCTTGGGATGATATCCATTACTTATAATTTATAAATTTAATCCTGTGTACATACTCCACCCCAATGACAAGGTCCTACAATTAAAATGACATGATTTGTGTCCTTTTAATATTAAGTCACAGGTCACTACAAGCAATGTGGTCCAATAATCACACCCAAATTTCATGATTTCTTCCACTTGTGCTTCTTCTCCTATCTGTGCTTCTACAAGACTCTAGGTAGAACTAAAGTTAGAGAAAACATCAAACATCTACATTTAAATGTGAATAAGATGCCCAAAGAAATGACCCCTGTCACCACCAACTTTCCCCTCCTCCACAAGAGCCTCTAACTCCAAAATCAGGCAAGTATTTATAACAGCAGCAGCATCAGTGCCTACTGACAAAGACTGACAACTCTGAGAACATTGCCATTTGCAAGGTCAAAGCTCTTTTCCAGGACCAGCTCCCAGGCCTGTGCAGTCACACGGGGCCCCACGTTCAGAAGGGCCCTGATTTTGGTTGACTGCTCCACTGTTGCCATCTTGAAATTCTCTATATTTTTTTTTTTTATCAAGATGCCCTGCATTTTCATTTTGCACTCGTCCCCACAAATTATGTGGGGTAGGCCTGGTCCCATCCGCTGCGACTTCTCCAAAGACATTCTAAGAGAGAGGATGCAGCAAAGGAAAAGAAATGTCCTCATTAACTCTATAAATAAGGGAAAAACACACCTCACAGAGCTTGCCTGACTTAGGTATTATTTTCCCCATGAGAGAGCCTCCTTGGGATGCTCAAAAATCCCTACAAAAGGTTAATTGCCTAATCCATAAGAACCACTATCATTTTCAGAACAGCCTATTTGTCATTGCAAAGAGGAGCAGCTAATTAGTTTTCATGTTGAGTTTCATTCTTACTGTTTTTTTTTTCCTTTTCTGTTAATGGTGGATGACTTGTCCAACAGTAAAAGTATTTTTATTTTTATTACGTGGTTCGATTATTACATGATTCGAGGTCATGGTTCGATTCCCGGTCAGGGCACATGCCTGAGTTGTGGGCTCAATCTCCAGTAGGGGTGCAGGAGGCAGCCAATCAATGATTCTCTCTCATCATTGATGTTTCTATCTCTCCCTTTCCCTTCCTCCCTGAAATCAATAAAAATATATATTTTAAAAGAAAAGAAGTAAGAAGGAAGGTTTGGTTTCCATCT
>PVJC01031609.1:0-20463 GCA_004026665.1 Murina feae | reverse complement strand
TTTACTTCATATATATATATATATATATATATATATATTAGAGGCCTAGTGCATGAAATATGTCCACTCAGGGGGGAGGGTCCCTCATCCTGGCCTTATTGTACAAATGTCACAATAATGTAACATCATTACACTGAGAACTAATTGCCAATGCCTCATCATGAAAAGAACCAGCTGTCCCTTATTTGCTTATTTATTGCTACTACTGCAATTATACTTACTCTAGCTACCACTACTAATTGACCATATGAAATACTGCCTATGACTCTTACACTGGACCAGTCTTCCAGATCTTAGTTGATTCCTACTACTCATGATTATTTTTCCCCTCGGATTGACAGGAATAAATTTTAAATATGTGTATGGTGTGTGTGTGTGTGTGTGTGTGTGTGTGTGTGTGTGTCTTTTGAGGTCTCCTCAAATATCCTCATGATACTGTGTATGTTTCCCATGATCCAACCTTTTTAAATATATTTTATTGATTTTTTTACAGAGAGAAAGGGAGAAGGATAGAGAGCCAGAAAAATCAATGAGAGAGAAACATCAATCAGCTGCCTCCTGCACACCTTCTACTGGGGATGTGCCCACAACCAAAGTACATGCCCTTGACCGGAATTGACCGGGACCCTTCAGTCTGCAGGCGGATGCTCTATTCACTGAGCCAAACTAGTTAGGGCGATCCAAACTTTTTTTTTAAATATATTTTATTGATTTTTTACATAGAGAAAGGGAGTGGGACAGAGAGCTAGAAACATCGACCAGCTGCCTCCAGCACCCCCCCCCCCCAACTGGGGATGTGCCCGCAACCAAGGCACATGCCCCTGACCAGAATCAAACCCGGGACCCTTCAGTCCTCAGGCCAACACTCTAATGACTGAGCCAAACCGGTCAGGGCCGATCCGACCTTTTCAAAGGCACTCTTCACTATCTATAAATTTCTCTTGTCCTTTGAGCATTCCTGGCTTCATGACCAACTGCCATTTTCTTCTGATTTTGGTATCATATTCCAACTTTCTGGAAAATCTTTACAGTTTTTTCGGACTTTACCGTGTTTCTACTGTTGCTCTCTTCCTGATTTCCCAGGAGCACCTTCCATGTGAACATCACATTTATCAGTCTGATCCCTTGGTTAGTAAAAGGTGTTTTTTATGTTTCCATCAAGTTCTACAGATTTTTAAAAATCATGAATGAAAACATTTCTTATTTTGATTATGGCCTACTATTCTACCTATTGATTAACCTTCAATCTTTATCCATTATTAATTCTCTAACTTTAGTTTCCTTCTTACAGCATAGTTTTCATGACTTTACTTGTAGTTACTCTCATAAATAATTTAACTTAAACCTTTTTATTTTCCCTTAGAATCCATATGATTAAACACTAACTTTGGATTAAGTTAGGATAGGCCATGACTGTTTTACTATTGTATCACTTAAGCCAGAACAGTTGGTCTTTGGAAACCACATCTCAGTGGTACATCATAATTGCAACTTGTTATTTCCATCTCTGTCCAATTCAGTCAGCTGAAGGAAGGAAAGGGGGGGACTTTTTGCAGTCATTTGGGGATTTATCAAACTCCTTCCATTCTGATTGTTATGAGCATATGTGGAAAAGGCTTATCTTTTCTTAACTGCTTTGGACCCAAAATAATATATCTCATCATCACACATTTAATCTGTGGAAACTAGTTACATGGCCTCAACTGGATTTCAACTTAAAAGAACTTCAAGATATGTACTTTACTACCATATTTTAGAAGTGAGGGCCCTACTGCCACAAAGTCTAATAAAAAAACGCTAGTGGTTGCAAAGGTTGTCCATCTTGCTTTAAGTCACACAGCTAGTAAATAGGGCTGAGATATGAAGCTAGACTTTGTAGCAGTAGGGCCCTCACTTCTAAATAATAAGTTTATATACATTTTGTATATCTATAGTGCATACTCATATGATATAATCTGTATATGTATTCTGTAAAGGGAAGATTTGCCTGACTTTCTCTATGCACTTAGCTTAATTTTAATTGTAAATTTCAGAGGATGCTCAGACCATAGATATCCAAAATAACTTTGGAATTTTATAAGAATGACTGTAAGGTTTATTGAAATTCCATGAATTGATTCTCATTAAGGCAACTATACAACATTTATGATATATTTTAGAGATTATAAATTTTTTGATATCAGTAATCAAGTGGTCCTCATAAGAGCCCCTCCTGATCTTGCCTGTGACTCATTTATCTATCCTGCCTACCAAACATTATTTTTATTGCTGTTTGTTGTTTTGTTCCCTTTCCTGTATTATTCATCTCAGATAATTGTCTGTCTCTGGTACCTAAAAATTCTGTAAAGACTTTCTAGGAGTTCAGGGTTCCTATGGGAAAGAAAAGTGTTTAATATCTCTCTAGTGGAAAAAAATTTCATGTTTAGACTTAAAAACTAAAATAAATTCTGCTATTTATGTCATGCCATTTGTCATATCTATATGGTAAGTTGTTACAGTAATAGTCTCCAGGCTGGTGTTTCTCAGTGGTTAGCATTGATCAATGAACCAGGAGGTCACTGTTCAATGCCCTGTCAGGGCACATGCCCAAGTTGTGGGCTCGATCCCCAGTAGGGGGCATGCAGGAGGCAGTATATCAGTAGTTCTCAACCTTCTGACCCTTTAAATACAGTTCCTCATGTTGTGACGCAACCATAAAATTATTTTCGTTGCTACTTCACAACTGTAATGTTGCTACTGTTATGAATCGTAATGTAAATATCTGATATGCAGGATGGTCTTAGGTGACCCCTGTGAAAGGGTCTTTTGGCCGCCAAAGGGGTTTCAACCCACAGGTTGAGAACAGCTGCAGCAGATCAATGATTCTCTCTCATCATTGATGTTTCTAGTTCTCTCTCCCTCTCCCTTCCTCTATGAAATCAATAAAAAATATATTTTTAAAAATAGTCTCCATTTTTTTTTCTTACTTCCCTGCATTTCTCCTTGGCTAAGTCTTCCCTCATTCATTTATTTTGTATGGTTCTGGAGGCTAGGGAGTCCAAGGTCAAGACACCAGTGGATTTGATGTGTGATGAGGAACTGCTTCCTGTTTCATTGACAGTCATTTGTGTCCTCATTTGTCAGAAGGGGCAGGCCAAGGAGCTCTCTTAGCTTTCTTTTATAAGAGCACTAATCTCTTTTATGAGGGCTGCATTTTTATAACATAATCACCTCCAAAAATACCACTTCTAAATACCATGATATTAGTGATTAAGTTTCAACATATGAATTTTGGGAGAGCACAAACATTTAATATATAGCATTTTTTAAGTCCTGGTATAGGTTCTTTCTTATCTTAGTCTTGATAACTGTGACTTGCTTTGGCTAATGAAAAAAGGTAAACTAGAAAAGGTGGCATAGAGACTTGAAAAAATGCTTGTATGTTAGGGTCTGATTTGTCTTGTTGCTCTTGTTACTTTGAGTTGCCCATGAGCAAACCTAGATTAGCCTGCAGGATGGTGCATGGCCCAGTTTCTCCTGCTCCTGTCGCTAATCATCAGTCAAACAGAGAAGCAGAGCCAGTTTGTTGAATGGCTGCTGGTGGCAGGTACCAAGGTGAGCTCAAGAAAGACTAAGAAAAGCACTGCTCATCCTTAGCCTCACCCATTTGGTGATCCCCATAAATTTTTGAGCTAAATAAGTGATGATGTTTTAAACCATCAAGTTCTGGTGTCTTGTTACACAGTAAAAGCTAACTGATGTAAGCATTCTCTCAGCTAAACTCACTACAGAGTTTCCTACTTAACTACTATTGATTGGTCCTAAAGTATGTGAATTACACTATTACATTTCAAGTTAGTAATATTCACTTTTTATAGACATCATAGCTGGAAGAGCAATCGTATTTAGACAAGAAGAAATACACACACACACACTTAAATTGAGTAGTCAGTGCCCAACACTATATTGTGTACTTCTATCCATATTATTAAATGAATGTGTTTAAGATGATTCCAATACCACCAGAAGTTCAAACATCAGTTATCTTGGTATATGATAAAAGTGCATCTACCTCTTCGGTTCTTAATTAAGGGACTTACCACCAGCTGCTCATAATAAAGGGGACTATACAGAAGATATATGTCTAGCAGAGAAGGAAAAGCTAGACGTTGCAATCATAATTACCAGGAAAAATATAGACTTAAAATTCTTTGATGCTGAAATATCCCTGATTTGTAAGTATTGTACCAAAGGGTATTTAAGCATTTCTTTGAATTTTAAACACAAGACTATGTGATAATTGAATACAACCCAATGATAAATTCCAGGGTAATAATTCTCTTTTGAAGAGGTCTGTAACTTGTATGAAATTAGAACCTGATTTTTAATGAATTGTGTGCAGCATGATGGATGGAAATGCTTCTCACCCACTTTATACGCACTAGGAAATAAAGCCTTACAATGGATTGAAAATTCACAAATCCATTTAAAGTCATTCACACCATAGGAAGTTTCTCTTTTATTCATTACCCTATTGTGGGAGGTTTGTCAACTATTTGTCAGACAGTACGCTAAGCAGAAGGGGTAGCAACTAAAATAGACAAGTTGTTAGTGATATTCATAAATAAACAGAATAATGAATCTCTATAGATTATAATAATCTTAGAAAACTGAAAACATGACATGTTTTCTGATATTTTGATATTTTCTCTCTTTTTAAAGTGTGCTAAGTAAAATATTCCCATTATTAAATACCCATATTGTATAACTTTAAAAAAGTAAGTTGTGCCATATTTAATTATTTTAATTTGTTGAATTAAAATCTGAGGTTACCCAAGACTAGAGTCACATCTTGACAGCTATTGTCCTGATGTGCTAGAGTTCTCAGAGAGAATCTGCTGGTCTTGATTCACTGGTGTGGGCAGTGAGTGCCCCTACTAGTGCCCAGATCAGAAACATAGGATAAATAAATAAATAAATAAATAAATAAATAAATAAATAAATAAATAAAAATCTGAGGTTATACAGCAGTTAAAAATGGAGAAGATAAAATTAATTGATAATTAATGTAAAAAATTGAACCTACACAATTTTTAGAGAATGAGAGTAACTTGCTTCCAAATTTATAAAATTAGATTTGTTAATGTACCAGAAAGTATGAGAGAGTTTTTTGTCTATTAGCATAAATCAAAGATTATCCTTTTAAAATTTATGCAAAATATAAAACAATGTTAAACATTACATTTTAGCAAGTATATAAGATATTTTAAGTTGCCTAGACTATGAATACAAAATATTACTTGGAGGCAGGTATAATTTTACATGCTTCTATAGCCCTGATTGTTTTTTTAATTTCTTAAGCGATTTAAAATTTTTTTCAATATTCAATTTTTCTTCAGAAAGTGTATTGTATAAACAAAATTATCTCACTTTCATTGCATTACCTATGCTCTAGAAAGCTGCAAATTTGTCAGGCACAAATTTTTAATCTGGTAAATTATTGCTTGCTGATATTTCTGTAATTAAATGTATTTTTCATGTGTTGAGTTTAAGCAAAGGGTTGGGACCATACTCCAAAATACTAATCTTTTTACTGATGCAAGACTATTAAAAGATTTTAGCAATTATAAAAAATGTTTAGCCCTATACATAATTTTAAAAAGTTTTGTATAACAAACCTAGATAGCTGTTCATCTAAAAATATGAAAACATCAAACTTTAAACAGTTACCTTATAGGAATTTAGGTAATAGATTGTGAATCCCCTGTTGTAGCATGAAAAAAACACACAGCAGTTAAAATTGGTGTGTGGAAAATTGAAGAGAAAACGTTAAAGAATACTTAAGAAGGGAGGAAAGTGCAGGGAAGAGGAGAAGGAAAAGAAAGACTAGAGTTAGGGAGATGTCAAGTAAGGAAAGCTATAATGGCCAAGGGAGCTTTTATCTCTTCTCAAGATATACAGTCAAATCAAAATAACGGCTAAAGGCTGCTTGGGCTTAACAGGAAAAAAAATCAGATAGGACGGAGTATAAAGCTAGCAATCACTTTAATGGACAGTTATGACTCAGCCTGGCATTGGTTAGAGAAGAATTATCACTATTAATCCTGAAGCAACAGTGGGTTAGGGTTAATGGATTCTCAGACTTTCTATAGCGTTATTATTTAACATCTTCATAATAAATATGATTGAAATGTTAAATGTGCATAAAATGGAAGTTCAAGTGGTGGCAGAGACAGAGATCTATTGCCCCAAAATAGATGAATCAATGAACAATTAGGATATATTCTTACCGGAAGGAGTGTCAGAAATAAAAATTTCATGAATAGAGTGGCAGTGGCAGTATTCTTCAATATTTCTTTTTTTTTAATGCTTATTCTTCAAAAAGAGATAAATAATCTATAAGGTATAGAGTAAAAAATGGTGATAAAAATGCTCAAGGAACTCAGTGAAAACTTCAACAACATTAATAAGGACAGAAGCCATACGTTAAAAATAATGTCAGAAATGAAGAATGCAATATCTGAAATGAGGAATACACTAAAAGGTTATTGAAGTAGAGGATTGAATCATTGATTTGAAAAAAAATGTAGCAGAAAACAATCAAAGCAGCAAGAAGAAAAAATAATTTTAAAAAATGAAGATAGTTTCAGGAACCTTTGGCACAACATAAAGCACCAATATCCTCATCACAGGGCTTCCAGAAGGAGAAGAGAAAAAGCAAAGGATCAAGAGCCAATTCAAAGAAATAGTGACCCCAAATTCTCCTAACCTGGTGAAGGAAAAAGACACACGTCCAGGAAGCACAGAGAGTGCCAAATAAGTTGCACAAAAAAAGGCCCTCTCCAAGATACATCAAAATTAAAATGGCAAAGGACAAAATAAAAAAAGAGAGAGAGAATATTAAAAGCAGTAGGAGAAAGACAGTTAGTTGCCTATAAGGAAGCTCCCATAATACTGTCAGCTGTTTTCTCAACAGAAACATTCCAGACCAGAAGGGATTGGCATGAAATATTCAAAGTGATAAATAGCAAGGAGCTATGACCAGGACTTCTTTACAGAGACTGGCTATCAGTTAAAATAAGAAGAAATAAAGAAATAAAGATTTAACGTTCAAAATCATTTATGGTTGTGAAGATTTATTAATCCAAATATTGAAGCATGGTATTAAAAGGTAATAATCTATAAAATTTTAAAAAACCGCTAAAACAGAAGAACAATCTGGCCACTATTCTCAAAATTAAAGTCATGCCTTTCATCACAGTTTTCAAAACTTTTTCTGCGTAAACTGGAAACAGTCTGTTTTGTTTCAGGGTCACTGGGCAAGATAAATAAGTAGATGAATTTTTTTAAAGACAGTAGTCTTAAATATTGACTATTAAAACTGTGTTAGATGAAAATTATACTGAGTTTCTTTTTTCAAACAGCTCAGCACACAATAAGCTCTAAAAAATCTTTACCATGAGCAGGGGGCCTCAGATCTTTCTTGCTGCTTGCAAGGCCTTCTTTAACTCCCTCGTGGCATAGATACTTAATTTACACTAGAGTCAGCATCTTAGGAGACAAGCTCATCCACTGAGGAATGTACTGCTGCTTCTACTACAACATAAATAAAATGACCATTTCCTCACCATGTAGGGTCTTATGGATCCTGAATTAAGTATATATAAAGAAGTACAATGTACTCAGAGAAATTTTTGTTGGGTTACTTCTAAAACTCTTTTGGCTTGCTTGGAGGTTAAGGTGAAATCTATGACTTTGACAATTACATAAATTCTACCATCCTCAGATGATGCAGAACATGGTTTAAAGCCGCTTTCCAAAGGCTTTAGTTACTTTAAAATGAACAGAGCCTTTATTTCACAGCATGACTTCCTTATTCAAGAATAAAATAGGACTTGCAGAGCAGCAATAAAAATGATACCAAATAAAAGCTTGTGCTTTGCTGAGTGGGTAAGAGCCCAGAGCAATATTTTAATTCAAGCAGAAAAGCAAAAGTTTCACATTATTGGTCTGACACACCGCTTCATGCTCAAAGAGACACATCTCTCCTGTGATGAATACATGCATAGCAAAGAAGCATTTCTCATGCCCTTAGCCTTAGAGAAGAATTGTTTTTAAGATAGTGAGACTTGGAACATATATAGACTCTCTACTAAAAGATAAAAAGACACGTAGATTTGGAAAAGATAAATTCTACAAACACCAAAATGACATATTTTTTTGTAGTCATCGATAAATAAAATAAAAGAGGCTCAGATACTAGGTAGGCTTTAAGTCACTTCATAGGCTTAAACTCACAGGTTTCTACTGTTTCTGTTATATTATTGGGTGGAGCAGTTTGTTTACTTTCAGGTATTTATTTCTTGAATATTGACAATGAATTTGCTATCATACTGGTATATTTTAATACAGGGGCATAAAAAATGTCACTGGTAAGGAGACTCCAGTTCTAAATAATTATCTGCGATTCAAGGGAAAAATCAAAGGGAGGATGAAAAGTTTAGGAATTAATCATTTGCTATATGGAGCATTGCAATTCAAATATTAGAATAAATTTATAGTATGAATTTCTTCTTCAAAGTCAGAAAACTATTGAAGTCTAAAACAGTACAGCTCAGTAAAAGCTTTTGCTGCCTGTGTTTTTTGCACCACATCTGTAAAATCATTGATAAGACTAACATCATGAAGATTTTCCCTATGCTTTCCTCTGGTACTTTTAGCTTTAAGTCTTACACGTATATATTTAATTATTTAATCCAGCCCTAACCGGTTTGGCTCAGTGGATTTGAGCATGGGCCTGCAGAGTGAAGGGTCCCAGGTTTGATTCTCCTCAAGGGCATGTACCTTGGTTGTGGGCACATCCCCAGTAGGGAGTGTGCAGGAGGCAGCTGATTGATGTTTCTCTCCCATCGATGTTTCTAACTCTCTATCCCTCTCCCTTCCTCTCTGTAAAAAATCAATAAAATATATTTAAAAAGTAATAATTATTATTTAATCCATCCTATCAGGATGCCTATTATAAAAACAAAATAAAAACAAAAAACATACAAATAGAAAAAAAATAAGTAAATGTTGGTGAGCATGTGGGGGAATTGGAATTATTGTTACTTTTTAAGGTTACTCTTCCAAACTAAAGCAGTCTCAGAACAGTGAATGTGCAATTAACATATCAATGTTAGTGCAGATAACTGTGCCCACAACTATGGGTCTAGGATATATTTTTGCGAGGGCTGGGTTGTGTAATTTTTCTTTTAATTCTGAATTTTTAGTCTATCCCAAGTAATGAAAGCTGAGCTGTGGAGAGTGGCTACAGAGTTCGGACAGGAGCAAGACTCGGACTGACTTGTGGCAAAGCCACATACAAGTCCTAGCTAGGAGAACAAAGCTCTCCCAGCACAATTATAGCCAAAAGGCTATGGTGGTAAGCTTGACCTTATAGTCTGACCCTGCAGTCCTAGGTAGCTAAGGGATGTGGGCTGCAGGTGGTGCAACAAGTGCTGCCTAAACAAAGCTTGATAGAGTTCAGAGAATGGCAACAACAGGAAAGAAGCAAATTTGAAATTCACAAGAACATTGTAAACATCTTGCCCTTGTTTTGCTTTGTGTGATCTGACTAAAAATAAAGCTTCCACTTACAAGCTGTGTCACTGTTTCCTCATCCAGGCGACTGTTTCCTCCACCAGGCAGTGATCCACCTGGTCCCAACGGTCCCAACTGTATTCTCTTGTCTGTCTTCTTTAATCCTTTACCACCCCTCCTCAGGTTCACCACTGGCAGTGCTGGATGCTGTTCACTGAGCAATTTAGGTAGAATGAAGAGACTATGAATAGTCACAGGTAAAGTTAGGCAAACTATAGTAGATATTATATGATATTAATATACATTTTGTGTCTGTGTGTGTGTTTATATGTTTTTTTCAATATGTAAGCTCATCATATTAAAGAATTTCAATATATATTAATATAGGTATATAAATATAGAGAACTAAGAATGAATAGTTGGCAAAGAGGTTGTAAATATGCAAAATAGAAATTATATAAGCAAGAAAAATGATGATACAAGAATAGAGAACAGGAAGAAAATATAAAATTGGTGTTCATTTAAAATTTTGGGCATGGAAATTAAGTTGTTACCATATACAGTTCAAGCATGTAGTTATAAGGAAAATAATGGGAATAAAGCCTTTTAAAAGGTTTCCACCTTCCTCATTTTTCATGTTATGATTATTTTCAAATTTTTACTATTGCTGACACCTCAAACCTTTTATTCTCCAAATTTAAGTATTTTCTACCATCTTTCAATTATTTTATCACTAATAATTCATTTTGAACATAAGCATTTCTGCTGTTCTTTTCTCAGAAAATTTGTAATATTTTGTCTTTAATTTCCATCACTCTCATCTATTTAGTTATTTATTTTATTTAATTACTTGTTCTTTCCATAATTATCTGACAAAGGAAGTGGATCTATAATTATTTGTCATGTGGATTAAAGTTAAATGATAAACACAAATAGCCTCCTATTTCTTTCAGTAGTTCTTATCACACTGACAATAGGTTTAAAATAATCTTCTTAATGTTAGAGCTGCTCTTTGACACTATCATAGATCACGTTTCTCTGCAAGAACTTACATTTCACCTATTTTAATCTCATCCTTCTCTGTCATCCTTGAATGAGCCCTCCATTCTACCAGTTTTATGAGATGATTTTTATCCTTATTTAACCTATGAGAAGACAGAAGATTAGAGAGTTTCAATGCTTGTCACAGAACAAGTGCATTTTAAAATCAGACTTCAAATCCAGTTGACCCAGTCACACACCTTCACAATAACAAATCTATATAAATAAAAATGTAAATGTTCATTTGTTCAAAATTTCAAATCTCCAAAAGTTCTTCACCGATTGCTTTGAAATTTTGACACAACATTGCATTTGAATATGCACATGTTTTTATATACTGATATTAGATAGATGTCACACCTGTGACAGGTAAAAACATGTTTTTTTGAAAAAACAGGAAAAACATGCTTTTTTAAAAAGCAGTGCCATCTGTTGGACGTAAAAGCAACACACACTATAAACTTAATATTATTCAGTCTAACATTCAAAGACAGGCAGTCACATACAAGTTGTGGAAGCAGATGAAGCAGTTAATTATCCAACAGAATTTTGGAATTCACTCCATCTGCCAGGGATAGAATTCAATCGACATGCCAGTTATCATGTTGCGAAATATTATCCAGCACGGGGCCAGGCCTCGGGCCAGGGCTGGGCTGGGGGTCGGGGTGCAGGCAGCCGCCGCAGTCCCCCCCATGCCGGCAGCTGAGAGCTTCCAGGGAGTGTGGTGGGCGAGGGTGGGAGCTTCCTAAGCTCCTTTGTCCTCCAGCTTTTGGGCAGCTCGGCAAGGGCCTCTGCCTGCAGGAGTTGGGAATGGCCGGGCCACTTCCGACACAGGAAGCGGGCATGGGCCACTTGTGGGGAGTGGGGGTGCAGGCTAGCGCTGGGGGCCTAGGCTGCAGAGGTGCATGTGTGGGAGGCCAGACCAGCCTGGCAGGGAGGGGGTGGCGTGCCAGGGTAGCTGCCCTGGAGGGTGCATTGTATACCCACCCAGAAACATTGTGCAATTAAACATATTAAAAACATGTGCTTTCTCTTTTCATTCCTTTCCATTTAACCAGACTGAGCCACAGCAACGCATGGCTGGGTACAGCTAGTTACTAATAAAGACAATAAATGAAAAAGAGAGAAATTTGCTTTATAGGACTCTGCCACGAGGCAAGAAATCAGAAAACATATGCCTAAAAAACAAAAAGAAACACAAAATAGCACACTTCTAATTCAGACAGCAGTGACAACCACCTTTTGCTACAAAAACCTAGAATCTCTGAACAAAATATGACCAGGAACTAATAAATCCAGTCAAGTGTACAAGAAAATGAAGCAAAAGAATAAATTTCCCTGCCCTGGCTAGTTTTCTCAATGGTTAGAGCATCAGGTCACAGTTTTGATTCTCAATCAAGAGCAGGTACCTCAGTTGCAGGTTTAATCACCAGCCCCAGACAGGGTGTGTCGAGGAGACAACCAATTGATGTGTCTCTGTCATCTCTCTCGCTCCTCCTTTCTCTCTCTCAATATCTCTCTCTCTCTCTCTCTCTCTCTCTCTCTCTCTATATATATATATATATATATATATATATATTCTAATAAAAGAGTAATATGCAAATTGGTGTCACTCTGTTCACTTAAGTCATGCCCACCAGCCAATTGCCACACCCACTAGCCAATCAGAGTGACTATATACAAATTAACCCAGCCAAGATGGTGGCCAGCAGCCACGGAGCTGGAACAAGCAGGAGGCTTGCCTCAGCGGTGAAGTTCCCGCCTGCCTTCAACAGCTGTGGTCTCTGCTCAAGGCAACAAAGTTTCAATTATAGAACCTAAATAAACCCCAGATAGCTGCTTCCAGCCAGGCTGGGCTCAATGAAGCACTGGGAACCTGGGTTGTCAGGAGCTACCCGACCTGGGCTCCAGTTAAAACAACAAAGTTTCAATTATAGAAGATAAATAAATTCCAGCCTGCAAACAGCCATCAGCCCCTCATCCAGGCTGGCCAGGAACCCCAGCAGGGACCCTCTTCCCTGAAGGGGATGTGGTCAGCCTGGAAATGGCCCTCAGTCCCTCACCTAAGCTAGCAAGGCACCCCAGGGGCAGATCCCCACCTTGAAGGGGCTGTGGCAAGTCTGCAAACAGCCAGCAGCCCTTCACCCAGACTAGCCAGGCACCCCAGGAGGAGATACCCACCTTGAAAGGGTGTGGCCAGAATGCAAACAGCCATCAGCCACTCACCCAGGCTGGCCAGGTACCCCAGCAGAACCCCGTCCCTGAAGGGGATATGCCCAGCCTGAAAATGGCCCTTAGCCCCTCACCCAGGCTGGCCAGGCACCCCAGTAGAATCCCCATCCTGATCTGGGACACCCTTCAGGACAAATCAGCTGGTGCCCACCCATACACCAGGTCTCTATCCTATATAATAAAAGGGTAATATATAAATTGACCACTGAAAATGACTGGTCACTATGACACACACTGATCACCAGGGGGCAGATGCTCAATGCAGGAGCTGCCCCTGGTGGTCAGTGCACCCCCACAGGGGGAACTCTGCTCAGCCACAAGCCAGGATGACAGCTGCCAGTACAGCAGTGGTGGTGGGAGCCTCTCCTGCCTCCTCAGCAGTGCTAAAGATGTCTGACTGCAGCTTAGGCCTCCTCCCCGCTGGCAAGTGGACATCCCCCAAGGGCCTCCCCACTGCCAGAGGGATGCCTGACTGCCAGCTTAGACCTGATCACCCAGAGAGTGGGCCTAAACCAGCAGGTGGACATCTCCTGAGAGGTCCCAGAATGCAAGAGGGCACAGGCCGGGCTGAGGAACCTCCCCCACTTCTCAAGTGCACAAATTTTTGTGCACCGAGCCTCTAGTATATATAAAGAGTGGCCAGATTATTATGACCACCTGACATTTGTAGGCAAATTAGCTATAATTTCACGCTGAAGTTGCTAGAGGGCCAGACCATTACAAATAGGGAAGCAGGTTGTTTCTCAGTAGAAGTGATTTTTTCTGAAGTTATGTATAAACAATGCTATTTAATAGCCTTTGAATATGGGATATATCTGAACATGATTGGCCAAATTATGATGACCACCTGACGTTTGTAGGCAAATTACCCGTACACTGCATCATATGGAATATGGTAGCCGAAGGCCTGTTCAAACACCTTTGCTGTCTACAGTTACAAAGATGAAACATTTCCAATTTGCACAGGTACATAAGGATTGGATAGTGGAGCATTGGAAAAAAGTCATGTGGTCCTATGAATCACGTTTCCAGTTGCATAATGCAGATGGTAGAGTGAGAATTTGGCGGAATCAACATGAAAGCATGCACTCTACATGCATGAGTACAACCCTTCAAGCTGGTGGGGGCAGTGTTATGGTTTGGGGCATGTTTTCCTAGCATGATTTGGGCCCTTTAATTTATATGGAACAACCCCTGAATAACACAATATACCTAAGTATTGTTACTGATCAAGTTCATCCTATAATGTTGATGGCGCATCCCAATGGAGTTGCCTTCTTCCAACAAGACAATGCACCATGCCATGGTGCTCCTATTGTGCAGGAGTGGTTTCAAGAACATGAGGGAGACTTTACCTTGCTTAGGTGGCCCCCACAACCACCAGATCTCAATCCAATTGAGCATTTGTGGGACATAGTTAAAAGAGTCATCAGGCAGCTGGTTCCACAAACACCAAATCTCACAGAACTGGACAGTGCTATTCATCAGGCATGGTGTCAGATTCCTCGCATCACCTTTCAACACCTTGTGGAGTCAATGCCAAGAAGAATCGCCACAGTATTGAAGGCAAAAGGTGGCTCAAGGAAGTACTGTTAGGATGGTCATAATAATCTGGCCACTCAGTATCTCTCTCTCTCTCTCTCTCTCTCTCTCCCTCTCTCTCCCTCTCTCTATCTCTCTCTCCATATATTTATATATATATCTACATATCTATATATCTATATTAAGATGACCAGATTTAAAGCTTACAACATTGACTGGGGGGGGGGGGTGTCTTCTTTTTTTCTTTTTCTTTTTTATTAGTACTTAAAATATTACAAAGAGTAATCAGGACTTTTTTAAAATGCCACAGGACGTGGGAAAATTGTTAAAAATTGGGACTGCCCCACCAAAAGCGGAATGTCTGGTCACCTTAATCTATATAGATATATATATAGATGATATAGATGATATAGATGATATAGATGATATAGATATAGATATAGATATAGATATAGATATAGATATAGATATAGATATAGATATAGATATAGATATAGATATAGATATAGATCTGCCACTTCTTTCCCCTCCCTTCTCTCTAAAAAAAATCCATGGAAAAAATATCCTTGGGTGAGAATAAAAAAGAAAAAAGAATAAATTGCCCAATTAAATGGCACATTTACCCCTTTGTAGGGAGAAATAGTAAAAAGCAGAAATAAATTGCTAGGTGATTGGATTTCTCATTTTTAGAAATTTCAGTTTTGATATGAGCAAAATTTATGGAAAAGTTTCAAATAAGTAAATATTTGCCAATTGTTAACATTTTGGTTTATTTGATTTATCATTTTCTATTTCTCTATATATACATATGTAAATGTATAAAATATATACACATATGTCTTTTCTAGAGCATTTGAGAATAGATTGCAATTTTCAGAACCCTTTATCATTAGATATTTTAGTGTGAATTCTTAGAAACAGGATATTCTCTTTTACAACCACAGTATAAGTATCAAAATCAGAAAAATTAGCACTGATGACATTGATAACAATAACACATAGCCCAAACCTAAACTTTGCCAGTTATCCTAATAATACCCACAATAGAAATTTCTCCATGAAAAAAGAATCAATTAAATATTATGTATTAAGTTCAAATATCTTTCTAGACTTCTTTAATCTGGAATGTTTATTTATCCATTTTTATTATTTTATAATCTTGACATTTTTAAGAGTACTGGCAGGTTTCTTTGTAGTTTGTTCCTTAGTTTAGGTGTGTCTGAAGTTTTCTTTTTATTATATTTAGATTATACATTTCTGAACAATTTTTAGTAAACATGTCACAGATGTGAATTGATCTTAACAGGAAGCATGTGCTGTCAGTTTCCCTAATTATTGGTGATGTTAAATTAATCACTTGAGTTTGTGAAAACAATACTGTTTCACTGTAAATTTACCAATATTTCTTTATAATTTGTGGGGAGATACTTTTAAGATTCTGTAAAGTATTGTTCACTAAATTATAACTATTTTTAGCATTCACTTATTGATTATTTTAGTTAATCAGTTATGCCTATGTTGGTGAAAAACAATATTTTTAGATTCCATCATTTCTTCTATTTTTATTAGTTGGAATTTCACTGTAAGAAGAAGGTCTCACTTATACTTCATTTATGTTTGTGCATATGAATGCATTTTATTATTGATTGACTCAGTTTCAATATCCTCTCGGGAACAAGACATGATACCTTAGAGATCTGTGCAAAAATTTGTCCTTGGAACTGAATAATCGTGTATATATTTGAGACTCTACAAGCACTAAATATTTAACTTAAGGGAAACCAGCAAATCTGAACAGCAGCCAAGAAAGACACTGTAATAAGTAATAAGAATTAAAAATACATGCTTGGTCCAACCAGTGTTGCTCAGTGGTTGAGCATCAACCTGTGAACCAAGAGGTCATGGTTTGATTCTTGGCCAGGGCATACCAATATATGCCTGGGTTAAGCTCCATTCCCAGTGTATGCAGAAGACAGCCAATCAATGATTCTCATAATTAAGGTTTCTATCTCTCTCTCCCTCTCCCTTTCTCTCTGAAATAAATAAAAATATATTCTTTAAAAATGCATGCTTATTCCAACTACAAAGTTTTGGTTTGAGTTTATATAATCTGCATGGGTCAGAAATAACCATGCTTCAAAAGTTACATATAATTGTCACTATTATAATAAAATTCCTGAATTTCCTGATAGAAGGCAAAAATTATAGCAGATGAGTATTCCTAAAGGAACACAACTGAAATTTCAAAGATATAATAGTAAACAAATGTAGTAGAGTTAGAAAATACAGCCAAACAAAAATAATAATAAACTACAAAAACTCCTTATCTAATCTAATAAAAGAGCAATATTGAAATTGACCATTTCTTTAGGATGCCTAAACCACACCCACCAGCCAATCAGAGTGGCTGTATGCAAATTAACCTAGCCAAGGTGGAGGCCGGCAGTCACAGAGCTAGAGTAAACAGGCAGCTTCCATTGCACCAGGAGTAAACTGTCTGCCTAGGCCGGCTGGGCCTCTCCCTACTCATAGCAACATAGTTGTAACATTGTTTCAATTATAGGAGCCACGGAGCTGAACCAAACAGGAGGCTTACACTGCACCAGCGATGGAGGAAACTGCCAGCCTAGGCTGGCTGGGCGTCTACTAAGGCAACATTCTTTCAATTATAGAAGCCACAGAGCTGAAGCCAACAGGAGGCTTCATTACCTGCCTAGGCCTCGGCTTAAAGCAGCAGTATCAATTATAGAAGATAAATAAACCCCAGAAATCTGCTTCCAGGCAGCCTTGCTGAGACGTTGGGTCAATGGGAGCTATGGGCAGCCTGAAAACTCCTCACCCCCCAGCCCCGCACCCAGGCTGCCCAGGCACTCCAGTAGGGACCAAAAACATGAAGGGAGTGTGGGCAGCCTGAAAACAGCCCTCAGCCCCGCACCTAGGCTGCCCAGATACCCCAGTAGGGACCTGAACCCTGAAGGGATGTGGGCAGCCTGCAAACAGCCATCAGCCCCTCATCCAGGCTGGCCAGGCATGCCAGCAGGTGGACATCCCCTGAGGGGTCCCAGAGTGTGAGAGGGTACAGGCTGGGCTGAGGGACCTCCTGAGTGCACAAATTTTTGTGCACCAGGCCCCTAGTAGAAAATAAATGTTTATAATAACTAAAGAAATAAAAGGAAGGTTGAAGACAATGAGCAAAGAAATTAATACTATGAAAAATACAAAGAATATGAAAAAGAGATTCAAGTATGAAAAAACAGAGCCACATGGAATAAATAGGCAGACAACAGGTTAGAAAACATATTGGTCACCTAGAAGGTAAACTAGAAGTAGGTTTAGAGCACAGGTTTAATAATATTCAAATGTGAGAGTTTAGAAGGACTCTGATGAAGTTCAACATTGTCAACTTTTAAGCCAGTATAAGAAAAATAGAAAATGAAAATGAAGAAACATACAACAGTTTATACTTAAGAGGAGAGTGAGAAAGACAGGCAAAAGATAATGCAAAATTTCCTATTCAATAAACTTTTATCTAGCAGAGGTTATGTACTGGGTAACATTGAAAGTACATGAGTGAAATAAATAACACCCATAACTTCAAATGGCATCCGATATAATGTAAGGGATTTTTGAGGTCTACAGAATAACTCCTATAACTTAGATATAAACTAAAAGCTTCTGCAGCCCAGCGGGAAAATAGATTCTTCTTAGATGTGGGACATGGAATGCTTCCTGAACAAGGTATATTTGAGTTCGCTCTATCTAATAAAGTGTTGCTCTTTTCAACTGGCTTTTACATAATGTAATCTCACCTAAAAATTACAAAACATTGTAACTTAATCATAAGAGGCATGGTTTTCCTCAGTTTACAAGTGGAAAATATGGCCAATAAAATGGTGGAATTAATTCTTCAGACTCCAGTTTGCTTGACTGCCAGTACTGTAAGTATTTTCCAACCTCTGCTTTATACTTTCAGGACAGTCAAAGGTACAGAGTGCAAAAAAAAAGAAGTAGACCTCTTTAGGATGAAATGAAAAATTAAAGAGAAAAAAGACAATAAGAAGAAGACAAGTAAAAGTAGAAATATATACCACTGAGCCTAGAGTTTGGAAAGAAAACTAATGAACTCTGGGAGGATGAGTGGGATTATAGCCTTACATGGCATACTAAAATTGACCCTTACACTGTGGAATGTCTGAAGATTTCTGGAAATACTTATACAATGGCTTTCTTTTCTTTCAAATCTATCCCCAAATCAATATTATATGTTATAATCTATAATAATAATCTATAAAAATAAAAATGTAACATGCAAATTGACCCAATGACCAAACAGCAGAATGACCATCTGAATGACCTTCCAGACTACCACACTGTGACATGCACTGGAGCCAGGCCAGCCAAGGTGGGTGCCATATGATTGATTGGTCGGAGGGCTCCGCCATCACTCCATGATCACCGGGCAGAGACGGGGGTTGGGAGAGAAAAAGGGGGAACTCTGTGGAACCGGGAACCCGGGATGTGTGGCAGCAGACACAGGCAGCTTCCAGGCAAGGCAGGAGGGGGCGGGCGGCGGGGCTGGAGCTGTGAGAGCCAGGGCTGCAAGAGCTGGCGCTGCAAAGTCGGGGCTGCAAAGCCAGCAGCCAGGGAAAGGAAAGCCTAACCTTGTATGAATTTTGTGCATCGGGCCTCTAGTGTAATATAATAATGATATGATATGATATAAATTATGTATATATTTTTATACACACACATACTTGCAATGATTATGTGCAGAAATATGCAAACAACAATGAATGGCCTACGGTTGATATTGAGACACTTATATTGATTGTCATGCAGTTTTAATGATTTATTAAAATAATCTTAACTAATAAAAGCGTAATATTGAAATTAACCATTTCTCCAGGATGGGGTAAGCCATGCCCACCAGCCAATCAGAGTGACTATATGCAAATTAGCCCAGCCAACATGGCGGCTGCCACTCAGGGACCTGAGTAAATGGCAGCTTCCATCGCAGCAGGAGCGAAAGTGAAACTGCAGCCTGCTCCTCTCCACTTATCCTCAAGCAAAACACACGTTTGCGACATAATAACAATCATAGAATCCTCGGGAGCTGAAGGAAACGGCAGCCCAGGTCTCACCACTAAGTAACATTGTGTATTTATAGACTCCGCGAGGTAAGGTGAAGCAGAGAGGAGGTTTTGTTACATGTCTAGACCCCGGCTTAAAGGAACAGCATCAATTATAGAAGATAAACAAACCCCAGGAACCTGCGTCCAGCCAGCCTTGCTGAGACATTGGGTCAATGGGAGCTGTGGGCAGCTTTAAAGCCTGAAAGCACCAATCAGCCAATCACCCATGCTGGCCACACCCAATAGGGTGAGGGACGTTCCTGGGAGGCTTGGCCAGCCTGCACACAGCCATCAGCCCCTCACCCAGCCTGGTCAGGCACGTCAGCAGGTGGACATCCCCAGAGGGGTCCCAGACTGTGAGAGGGCACAGGCTGGACTGAGGGACCTCCCGAGTGCACAGAGCAGCTGCAGGAAGGAACAGCGCAGAACCCAGGACTCGTGAGTGGGAAAGAGGCGGCGGGGGCTGGCGGCCTGCTTGGCGGCTGCCCAGGCCCTTTGTGGGGCACCGGGGAGTGGGAAAGAGGCAGTGGGGGCCAGGGGCCTGCTTGGCGGCTGCCCAGGCCCTTTGCAGGGCACCAGGGAGCAGGAAAGCAAGGCTACAGGGGCCAGGGGCCTGCTTGGCAGCTCCCCGGACCCCTTGGTGTCACCGGGGAGTGGGAAAGGAAGGCAGCAGGGGACTGGTGAGTGGGAAAGAGTCGGTGGTCTCCTTGGTGGCCACCAGGCCCTTTCAGGGGGCACTGGGGAGTAGGAAAGCAAGCTCTTGAGGGCTGGGGGCCTGTTTGGCGGCTCCCCAGGTCCCTTCTAGGGATCAGGGAGCAGGAAAAGGCTGGCTTGACCACGAGGTGGGGTTTTCCCTGCTTTCTGGTGGCTGGAGGAAGATGAGCAGTAGGCAAGCTTGGGAGGCAGGCAGCACCCAGTCCTGGCCACAGCTCAAAAAAGAGAACAACATGCAGGGGAG
>PVJC01031608.1:0-20467 GCA_004026665.1 Murina feae | reverse complement strand
GACCACGAGGCAGGGTTTTCCCTGCTTTCTGGTGGCTGGAGGAAGATGGGCAGTAGGCAAGCTTGGGAGGCAGGCCGCACCCAGCCCTGGCCACAGCTCAAAAAAGAGAACAACATGCAGGGGAGGGCAAGAGTCTGAGAGATCAACATAGAGGGGGTGCCTGCTCCAAGCCTCCACAGTGTGCCTGGGGGCAGGTCCCCAGCAGGTAGACACACACAGGAGGACTGCTCCGAGCCTCAGATGCGGCTGGGGGCAGGTCCCCAGTGGTGACACACACACACACAAAAGGCGCCTGGCAGACGCCGGGCTGAGGGACTCCCTCACCCCGAGTGCACAAATTTTTGTGCACCGGGCCCCTAGTATATATATAAATGCCTAAATAACCGTGGGAACCAGTCAACCAAACAACCAGTCGACTGGATGGTATGATGTGCACTGACCACCAGGGGGCAGATACTCAATGAAGGCGCTGCCCCCTGGTCGTTAGTGTGCTATCACAGCCAACCTCCTGTGGCAGGCCAATCTCCTGTTCCCTCACCCCCTGCCAGCTGGGTAACCTATTGTGGTCCCTCCTCCCAGCTGGCTGGCCAACCTCCTGCCATCCCTTCCCACCCTGGCCAACCTCCCATTGTCCCTCTTCCAGATTGGGCGAGTGACCTTGATCAGCCTCGATCACCAGTTAGGCTGAAGGACCCCACCTGTCCACACATTCATGAACTGGGTCTCTAATGACATATACTAGATGTACTGGTTAATAATGTGGATTTTTCCAATAGATGGAGTTACACATAGGTTGATATATATGCTATTTTGTTGTATTGACAGTAAGCTTCAAAACTTCATATGTCAAATTTTCCAAAGGTGTTAACATCATAGATATTTTTTATGCTTAAAAATGTCGAATTTCATGCCAAAACAAGAATATTTGTGGAAAGTTTTAATTCATTACTTTATTTTGAAGAAAAGTGCTTCAGAAAGTTATCATATATTTTGAGAAGCTTATGGTAACATGCTCCATCTCAAGATACTTTTGAACACTGGTTTAAAAACTTTAAAAGTGATCATTTTGATATGAAAGACAAAGATCCAGGTAAAAAAAGTTTGAAGACCAACAATTATAAGCATTATTGGATGAAGATGCATGTCAAACTAAAAAAAAAACTTGCAGAAAGATTAAATGTTGCTCAGCAAATAATTTCTGATTGTTTACAAGCAATGGGAAAGATTTTAAAGGAAGGAAAATGGGTGCCACATCAACTGAACGAAAGATAAATGGAAAACCAAAAAGTCACCAGTAAAATGTTGCTTCAATGGCATGAAAGAAAGTCTTTTTTGCATCAAATTGTGACTGGCAATGAAAAGTGGATTTATTTTGAGGATCCCAAATGCACAAAATCATGGGTTGATTACATCAACATCAACTGCAAGGCCAAATCGATTCGGAAAGAAGACAATGCTCTGTGTTTGGTGGATCAGGAAGGTGTGGTGTATTATGAGCTTCTAAAACCAGGTGAAACTGTTCATACTGATCACTACTGACAACAAATAATCAATGAGAACCACGCTTTGATCATAAAATGACCAGAATAGGTCAGAAGACACAGCAAAGTAATTTTGCTTCATGATAATGTGCCATCACACACTTCAAAACCAGTTAAAGACACGTTAAAAGATCTTGCCTGGGAAGTATTAACCCACCCACCATATTCATCAGATCTTGCTCCTTCAGATTTCCACTTGTTCTGATCGATGGCACATCATGTTTTCTGAGCAGCACTTCAAAATGTACATAGAAGTGGAAAACTGGGTCTCTGAATGGTTTGCCTCAAAACAAAAAAAGTTCTATTGGGATAGTATCCACAAATTACCTGATGGGAGAAATGTGTAGCTAGCAATGAATATTACTTTGAATAAAGCACATTTGGTGTTTGTCTAGAAATTATCATGTTTTCTTTGATTATAAAATCCACATTATTAACCACTACACCCAGTATCTTAACTAATGAAAGCGTAATATTAAAATTAACCATTTCTCCGGGATGGGGTAAGTCATGTCCACCAGCCAATCAGAGCTGTGGTATGCAAATTAGCCCAGCCAAGATGGCAGAGGCTGCAGCCCCAGTGTGCGGCTTCTCCGGGGCTGCGGCCTCCGCCATCTTGGCAGCCTCCGTCCTGGGAAGGCATCCGGCGCCTTGGGCCTGTGGATGCCTTCCCAGGCGGGAGCCTGGGGAGGAGGGGGCAGGGACCAGGCGACCAGACCCCGCGGCCCCCGCCCAGGAGGCCATGGGGTGGCCAGCGCCATCCCACCCTCGGCTTCCCAGGCGGGTGGCCATAGGGTCAGTGGGAGCTGTAGTCAGCCTGAAAACTGCCCTCAGCCCCTCACCCAGGCTTGCCACACCCCCTGGGGTGAGGGTCTTCACTGGAGAGCTTAGCCAGCTTGCAAACAGACATTGGGCCCTCACCCAGGCTGGCCAGGTACACCAGCAGGTGGACATCCCCAGAGGGGCCCCAGACTGAGAGAGGGCACAGGCCGGGCTGAGGGACCCCCCTCCCCCCCACTGCACAAATTTTTGTGCACCGGGCCCCTAGTTAAATTATAACAAGGAGATAAAATCCACTGGTGGTAGATTAGGGAGACGGGAGAAAGCAAAGAGGGTATTCTCCATAAAAGGAACCCTGGCTACTGTGGCTCACTTGGTTGGAGCATCATCCTGTGCACTGAAAGGCCGCAGGTTCTATTCCCAGTCAGGGCACATGACCGGGTTGCACGTTCTATCCCTGGTTGGGGCACATGCAGGAGGCAGCTGGTCAATGTATCTCTCTCTTATCAATGTTTTTTTCTCTCTCTCCCATCCTCCCTCTCCAAAACAAGTAAAAGAATAGACACATACTTCTTTTACATTGGTGGTGTAGGATAGTTAACAGTTAATAACATGATAAAAATAACAAAGAGAGATTCTGGGGTCTCTGCTCTGTAGCAATGATTGTGCGCTGAGTGGTCCGGAAAAAGGAAATTACTCTGACATTCCAACGGCATGTTATTGTAGATGCAAAAAGACAAAAGACAGGCTCAATTAGGTGAAGATCGACCTTTCTCAAGGAAGGGATTGGCTTAGGACATGACTACCTGCCAAGACTGGCTTCTAGTTAGAAAGCTTTAATTTCAGACTTTCCTATGTGGTTACTTTCAGTCTCTGAACTTGTAAGTCCATCATGCAGGTCTACTCTGGGCTGGTCAGGTTTACTATGTGGCCCCTTTTTTGTCCACATTATCTAGAAGAGTTTGTGCAAGATTGATGGTGTTTCTTCCTTCAGTATTTGTAAATTTTCACTGGTGAAGGCATTTGAGTCTTCTTTGTTGGTAGTTGTAGTAGTTTTAACAACGACTCAATTGCAATTTTTAATAGTTTTTAACAAAGGTTCAATGTCTTTAATGGGTATTATTAGGCAATTCAAAATTTATATTTCTACTTCTTCTGGTGTCACTTTGTATAATTTGGGCTTTATAATAACACTAGGGGCCCGGTGCACAAAAATTTGTGCATTCGGGGGGTAGGGGTCCCTCAGCCCAGCCTGTGCTCTCTTGCAGTCTGGGACACCTCAGGGGAGATGTCCACCTGCTGGCATGCCTGGCCTGCCTGGGTGAGGGGCTGATGGCCATTTTCAGGCTGCCCACAGCCCCTTCAGGGTTTGTGCACTGGGGGGTGGGAGGGCTGGTGAGTGCAGGCCTGGATGTTTCCCACCAGAGGGCCCATGATCGCACACACCTGGTGAGCCCCCACTGCTGAGGGGACACACCTGGCGCAGAGCTGGGTGGTGAGCCAGGGGTAGACGCTGGTGCAGGATCCCTAGGTGGGGCCCTGCTGCTGAGCAAACACACCCGGGGTGGAGCCAGGCAGTGGACTGGCTTTGGATTCTCTGCACTGTGCAGCAGACGCTCCCACACACCCTGTGGAGGCCTCTGGGGGGGGCGACGAATGAAGGTAGCGGACCCTGGACAGGTGCTCCCGCATGCCCCAAGGAGGCCCCCAGGGCAGAGCCAGGCAGCTGACCCAGGACGGCTGCTCCCGCATGACCCACAGAGGCCCCCAGGGGGCAGAGCAGGGCAGCGGACCCCGAACGGGTGCTCCTGGATGCCCTGAGGAGGCCCCAGGCCGGAGCCCCCCATACTGAGCTGACACACCTAGCACAGCTATGCCAGCTGTGGAGGCTCCCAGTGCAGAACTGCCCTGCCAGCCTCCATCTTGACTGGGTTAATTTGCATACAGACGCTCTGATTGGCTGGTGGGCGTGGCCATGATCAGAGGCTCAGCCAGCCTAGGCAGGCAGTTGCAACAGAAGCCTCTGGTTTCCTCTAGCTCCATGGCTGCTGGCCTCCATCTTGGCTGGGTTAATTTGCATACAGCTGCTCTGATTGGCTGGTGGGCGTGGCCATGATCAGAGGCTCAGCCAGCCTAGGCAGGCAGTTGCAACAGAAGCCTCTGGTTTCCTCTAGCTCCATGGCTGCTGGCCTCCATCTTGGCTGGGCTAATTTGCATACAGCTGCTCTGATTGGCTGATAGGCGTGGCTTAAGTGTCCCGTAGAAACGGTCAATTTGCATATTACTCTTTTATTATATTAGATTAGAGCCCCAGTGCACAAAATTCATACATGGGTAGGGTCCCTAAGTGGCTGCCGGCTGCCAGCTTGGGCCTTCCTTTATTCCCTGGTGGTCAGTGCATGTCATAGTGAGCAACCAAACTTCCAGTTGGTTGAACTCCTGAGGGGAACCTTTGCATATTAAGCTTTTATATATATAGATTTACATTATATAGAATTTTGTTTATATAGATACACCTAATACATTATTAAGAAAAATTTTAATGTCTGATGGCTTTGTTAGTATAATTTCTTTATTTCTGATACTGGTAATTTGTACTTCCCCTATTTCTTTCTTGATCCAATTTGCCAGGAGTTAATTCATTAATTAATTCTTTATGTCTATTTAGAGCCACTTTTGTACTCATTGATCATCTTCATTCTTAGTTTGTATTTTATTAATTAACTAGGGGCCTGGTGCACAAAAATTTTGTGCACTCAGGGGGGTCCCTCAGCCCAGCCTGTGCCCTCTCACAGTCTGGGACCCTCAGGGGCTGTCCTCCTGCTGGCGGGCCTGGCCAGCCTGGATGAGGGTTGAATGGCTCTTTGCAGGCTGGCCAACCCACCCAATGGGGACCCTCACCCTATGGAGGTGTGGCCAGCCTGGGTGAGGGGTTGAGGGCCATTTCAGGCTGCCCACAGTCCCTTCAAGGTTCAGGTCCCTCCTAGGATGCCTGGCCAGCCTGGGTGAGGGTCTGAGGGCCATTTTCAGGCTGCCCACAGCTCCCATTGACCCAAGGTCCCAGCGAGGCTGGCTGGAATCAGGTTTCTGGGGTTTATTTATCTCCTATAATTGAAACTTTGTTGCCTTGAGCTGAGGCCCTACCAGCCTAGGCAGGCAGTTTCAACTCCATCACTGGTGCAACGGAAGCCTCCTGTTTGCTCTAGCTCCATGGCTGTTGGCCTCCATCTTGGCTGGGTTAATTTGCATACAGCCACTCTGATTGGCTGGTGGGCATGGCTTGGCTGGTGGGCTTGGCTTGGCTGTCTCAGAGTGATGGTTAATTTGCATATTACTCTTTTATTAGATTAGATTTCTCTCCTAATAGTCATTCCTTCTACTTTGGTTTAAATTGCTATTGTTTTTATAAGATCTTGAAATGCAAGTTTAGATCACTGTGCATTACACTTTTTACTTTTTACATAGATGTGCATTTTAGACTATAAATTTCCTTCAAAGTACAGCTTTACCTGCATTTCAAAAACCTTGATACATTTATTTTTCATTATCAACAGTTAGATGTATTAAAATTTCCATTCTTATGTCTTCATTGACTTTGAATTATTGAGAAAAACATTGTTTCATTTCCAAATTTAAAAATAAAAAAATCTTTTTTGGTGATTTCTAACTAACTTTAAGTATAGACAGAAAATATACTCTGTAAGAATTGAATCTTTTCAAATTTGCTGAGTCTTGGTTTATGGTTAGATATATAGTCAATTCTGGTATTTTATTACATACACTTTTGAAAAATGTGTATTCCCAGTTTATCTGTCTACCTACCTATCTGATCTATCAATCTATTTTAACTAGGGGAATGAAGAGGCATGGAGAGTGAATTTTAAGGGGTATGAAATTTCTTCTGAGGGTGATAGGCATGTTCTAAAATTAGATTATGATGATATAGTGAGAGTTTAATATAATGACACTAAATATATTGGAATTTTATACTTTAAAGAGATGACTTTTATGTTAAATAGATCATGTATCACTATATACTCTATTAAAATAATAATATTTATTAAAATAATTTTATTAACAAAAATATTTTTATAGTTTCAAAAATTTTAAGTATTGGATTGAAATATTTTCTGGTATTGCTTTCACATTTATCAATGTTTCTGTGGATTTAGTCACACTTCAAAAAGTTTGTGCTTCTTACTAAAAGCTGTTTGCAGCCTTCAATATTTTTTTAATAGAAAATTATTGCACTAATTGGTTACCAGTAAGTCTATATGATTAAAATACAAATTTGAAATAACTGTCTGGTTGAATGTTAAAGTGAATTTCAAATTGATTATCATTTTTATTATTTCAACTTTAGCTTCTTTATAATAGGACAAAAGTCATAATCACTGTTGAAAAAAACAACTATGTATAACTAGGGGTCCAGTACACAAAATTTGTGCATAGATAGGGTCCTTAGCAGCTGCCAGCTGCAGGCCAGGGTACCTCCCTTCCTCTGACTGCCTGCCACCATTGCTGCTTCCAGCTGGGAGGAGGACGCCTTTCCCCCAACCACTTGTTGCTGCCACTGCTGGCCTTGCCCCATGGTCACATTACCAGTTGAATTCCCAGTCAAGGGGACAATTTTCACATTAGGCTTTTATTATATAGGATTATTACCTAGTTAAAAAATTTTATAGTTATGAAGGGTCATTAATGAGTCTTCAATGCGTTCAGCAAATCTGTACTTGACATTGTGCTCAACTCCAATATAACAGCTGGTTATTTGACCTCCATGTGAAAAATTACACCACCATGAGTGATAAAATGTGTGGTATGAGTGTGATCTAAAAAAGAGATTAATGAAAACAGTGAATCCTGAGTTCAATGTTAGAAATAGACAGAATAAGCCAATAAAGAAGGCAATATTTTCTACATAGGATTACTGTGCTCGTGGGTTCATATGAATGTTTGTGACTTTTAAAAGGAAGTCTGTTTGAGGAAATGAGAGAAAGAATTACATAAGAGGTGATGTTAGGGTAGAGTTGTTTTATCCAGTAAACAAGTGTGGGCGTGAATCAAGATTCTAACAACACCGTGTTCAAAATCATGGAGGTAAAAAAACATTCTCTCTTAATACTACAGACTGATTCACTCTGGTAATATATGCAGTATCTCATGGGCTTTTGGAAATAAAGGAAAAATGATAGATGTGTTGACCACAAAGTGTTTTACAGTCTACTAGAAGCCATGTGCATGAAATTAATACACTCGTGTCTGTGTGTGTGTGTGGGTGTGTGTGTGTGACATTAGCCCAGCCTGCGCCCTCTTGCAGTCCAGGAACCCTTGGGGGATGTCCAGCTGCTGGCTTAGGCTCACCTTTTGTGGGAAATGGGCCTAAACTGGCAGTCAGACATCCTTAGTACTTCTGTGAAGGTGGGAGAGGCTTCAGCCACTGTGCTCACTCGCTGTGAGCCTGGCTTCTGGCTGAGCACCACTCCCCCTGAGGGAGCACACTGAACACCAGAGGGCAGCTTCTGCATTGAGCATTTGCCACCTGGCAGTCAGTGCACATCATAGCATTCAGTCATTCCTCCATTTGGTTGATTTGCATATTAGCCTTTTATTATATAGGATTGCATGTATTTATTTTGTAGGCAATGTGAGTCACTGAAAGTTCAAAGCAAAAGTGTGGTGTTTTTCCATATAATCTTAGAAAAAAGAGAGAAACATTGAGATGAGAGAGGCATATCAACTAGTTGCTTCCTACGTGTGCCACGACCAGGCCCAGGGATTGAACCTGCAACTGAAGTACATGCCCTTACTGGAAATTGAATCCATGACCCTTCAGTCCATAGTCTGATGCTCCAAACAATGAGCTAAATTGGCCAGGGTGAAAATTTCACTTCTGAATGTATGAAATCCCAAGGAATCCTAGTCATTGGGGCAATATTTATTATTTATTTGTCTATCTATCTATTTATTTAATTTTTATCTTTAAAATATGTTTTTATTGATTTTAGACATAAAGAGACAGAAGGTAGTGTGATGGCTTCCTGGAAAGAATGGGAGCCTGAGGATCTATCACATGATTCAGTCCATCAAGTGTTTTTCTATACCTAAATTTGTGTATCTGGTCTCCAAAAAAATTATCAATATTTGAAAAGCTAAATATAAATATTAACAAACATGAGGGAAAGGGGGTAAGGGAGGCGTACCAGAAAAAAGCTGAAAATTGTCTCTTAAATGTAACTAGGTCAAGTGATCTTCTTTGTCAGTTTGCCCTTAGAATAAATCAGTTATTCTGTGATGCGTAACTTGTGGAAAGTCAGGATGGAAAACTGACTATTGTAAGTCTATTTGTAGCATTATTTACCTAAAATGTTTTCTAAGCTTCTTTGTTACTTTGGGTTATTTATTTAGTTTTGTATTCCCACAGACCTGCTAGCCCAACCACCTTCTCCTTTGCCATTTGATGCCCCCATTTCCCCACATTACAATACATAAGCTCACTATGATATCTCATCTAAGACCTTGTTTACTGTGACCTATGATTACTGATTAATTTTAGCAGACCCACTAATAACTTTATTATTGGATTATTTGCTTAGTTATTCATTTGCCACATACCTACCCTCCCTGTAACTCTTACTTGCTCTCCAGCTTTCTACTTTGATTGTTTGACAGTTGATGGCTACTTTTCTTCATGTTATCTTGCATGCCCTTTGCTATGGCATCTCTTTTACGAGCTTATTTTCTATGAGCTTTCAATTATGATTAATCATTAGCATTATTATCTTAGAAACTTTGGTCTTTGGATCACTTGTTTAATCTTATTCTGGACAGACCTATTCACCCTCTCACTTCAATCACCAACCAGCTTTCAACTTTGACTGTTTTCCATTTGATACCTGGTTTTTCCTCCCCGCTTACTTGAATGCCTCAATTAAGAGCTTATTTTCTATGACCTGTAATTCCTGGTTAACTTTTAGCAAATTTGTTTTTGAGACTTTGGTCTTGATTCAAGCCACTTCTCCTGTATCTTTATTCTATCTATCTATCTATCTATCTATCTATCTATCTATCTATCATCTATCTATATTTTTCTATATAATCTCTACATAGCAATCTTTATATAATAACATATATATATATATGAATGTATAAAGATTAATGCTTTTATAACTCCAATATTTATTTCCACTATAATCTTGTTTTTAAATTGTTTATTGTTTAAAGTATTATATATGTCTCCTTTTTCCCCATTGACCTCTCCGCGGTCACATCTCCCACCTCATAAGCCCTCAATCCCCCTAGTGAATGTGTCCATTGGTTATGTTTATACCATGCATACAAGTCCTTTGGTTGATCTCTTATACCCCTCCTCATTGCCTTCCCTCTGAAGTTTGATGGCTTGTTTGATGCTTCCCTCTCTCTGGATCTATTTTTGTTCATAAGTTTATGTTTTTTACTATATTCCACAAATGAGTGAGATCATGTGATATTTATCTTTCTTTGACTGGCTTATTTCACTTAGCATAATGCTCTCCAATTCCATGTATGATGTTGCAAATGGTAAGAGTTTCAGTATATAAATGTACCACAGATTTTCAATCCACTCATCTGTTGATGGGCACTTAGGTTGTTTCCAAATCTTAGCTATGGTAAATTTTGCTGCTGTGAACATAGAAGTGCATATGTCCTTTCTGATTGGTGTTTCTGATTTCTTGGGATATATTCCTAGAAGTGGGATCACTGGGCCCAATGGGAGTTCCATTTTTAGTTTTTTGAGGAAACTCCATACTGTTCTCACAGTGGCTGCACCAGTTTGCATTCCCACCAGCAGTGAATGAGAGTTCCTTTTTCTCTGCATCCTCGCCAGCATTTGTCCTTTGTTCATTTGTTGATGATAGGCCTTCTGACAGGTGTGAGATCCATCTCATTGTGTTATGGAAGCAACCTGCAAGAGACGACCACCAGAGCCCAAAGGTAGAATTTAGGAGCCTTTATTCAGCTGGCCAGCTGGTCTGCAGTGTCAGTACCCCACCTAAGCAAGGACTGACACTGCAGCCCCAACCAGATTCAGAAACAAGCTTTTATTTACAAAAACCACAAAAGGTGATGCACAAAGTTTGTTGCTCATTTCTCAACATAGGATACAGACTCATAAGTTTTGGCTAGAGCATGATTATTTCCTTATCTCTAGCAGTAGCAGTAAGTTCTACTGAGCTGCAAAGGAGCTGGGGCAAGTTGACCTTTACAATTGTCATTTTGATTTGCATCTCTTAATTGATTAGTGACTTTGAGCATGTTTTCAAATGTTTCTTGGTCTTCTGTATGTCTACTTTCAAAAGGTATCTATTTAGTAGTAAGTCCTTTGCCCATTGTTTTTGGATTGTTTATCTTCCTTTTGTTAAGTCGTATGAGTTTCCAATAAATTTTGGAGATTAGACCCTTGTAGGATATAACATTGGCAAATATGATCTCTCATACAGTGAGCTTTCTTGTTTTGTTGATGGTTTCTTTTGCTGTGCAGAAGCTTTTTATTTTGATGTCGTCCCATTTGTTTACTTTTTCCTTCATTTCAATTGCCGTAGGAACTATGTTGGTAAAGATATTGCTAGGACAAATTTCTGCTATTTGGCTGCCTATGGTTTCTTTTAAGATTTTAATGATTTCCCATCTTAGGTTTAAGTCCTTAATCCATTTTGAGTTTATTTTTATGTTTGGTGTAAGTTGGTGGTCTAGTTTCATTTTTTTTTTTATGTTTCTGTCTAGTTTTCCCAACACCGTTTATTGTATACTCTTGCTTCCTTTGTCAAATACTAATTGAGCATAATGACTTGGGCCAATTTCTGGGTTCTTTGTTCTATTCCATTGGTCTATATGTCTGTTTTTGTGCCAGTATCAGATAGTTTTGAGGACAGTGGCTTGGCAATACAGCTTGATGTCTGTCTGGTATTCTGTTCCCTCCAATTTTGTTCTTTCTTAGGATTGCTGTGTCTATTCAGGGTCTTTTTATATTAATTAATTAATTAATTAATTAATTAATTAATGTTTCATATGAATTTTTGGACAGTTTTTTTCTAGGTCTGTGGAAAAACTTGGTATTTTAATAGGGATTGCATTAACTCTATAGATTGCGTTGGGCAGTATGGACATTTTAATGATGTTGATTCTATCAATCCATGAACAAGGCATATTCTTCCATCTGTTTATGTCTTCCTCTCTCTTTTCAATGTGCTGTAGTGTTCTGAGTACAGGTCTTTTACCTCCTTAGTTAAGTTTATTCCTAGTAACTTAATGTTTTTTGTTGCAATGGTAAATGGGATTGTTTTGTTTTGTTTTTGTTTCTCTTTCAGTGAGTTTGTTATTGGTATAAAAAAGCCATAGACTTCTGGGTGTTAATTTTGTATCCTGCTATGTTTCCAAATTCTTTCTTATGGAGTCTTTAGGGTTTTCTACGTTCAATATCATGTCATCTGCAAATAATGACAGTTTTATTTCTTGTTTTCCAATTTGGATGCCTTTTATTTCTTCTTGTCTGATCACTATGGCTAGCACTTCCAGTAAATGTCAAACAGAAGTGGTGAGAGTGGACATCCCTCTCTTGTTCTGTCCTTAGGGGAAATGGTTTTATTTTTTGACCATTGAGTATGATGTTGATGTTTTCATATAAGGCTTTTCCCACTTTGCTGAGAGCTTTTATCAAGAAAGGGTGTTGGATTTTGTCAAGTGCTTTTTTTCCCGTGTATTGATATGATTATGTTATTTTTGTCTCTCAATTTATTTATGTGATATATCATGTTTATTGATTTATGGAAATTGTACCATCATTGCATCCCTGGAATAAATCCCACTTGGTCATGGTGTATGATGTTTCTATAGATTTGCTAGAATTTTATCAAGGATTTTAGCATCTATGTTCATCAGATATATTGGCCTGTAATTCTCTTTCTTTATAGTGTCTTTATCTGGCTTTGAGATTAGGGTAATGCTGGCTTCATGGAAGGAGCTTGGAAGTGTTCCTTCCTCTTGAATTATTTGGAATAGTCTGAGGAGGATAGGTTTTAGTTCTTTTTCAGTGTTTGGTAAAACTCCCCTGTGAAGCCAAGGCTTTTTGTTTTTTGGAAGATTTTTGATCACTGCTTATATTTCCTCCATAGGTATCAGCCTATTCAGAATTTTTTATTCTTCCTAATTGAGTTTTAGAGTGGTATTTTTCTAGGAATGTGTCCATTTCTTCTAGGTTGACCACTTTGTTGGAACTGAGTTGTTCATAGTATCTTTTTACAATCTTTTGTACTTAAGTGGGGTCTGTTGTTATTTCACCTTTTTCGTTTCTGATGTTGTTTATTTGAGTTCTCTCTGCTTCTTGGTGTGTCTGGCTATAAGTTCATCAATTCACTTGATCTTTTTATTGGAGTATTTAGTCCATTTACATTTAAGGTTATAATTGATAGGTACTTGTTTGTAGCCATTTTTATTTTTTAAGCCTGTGTTCATTCTTTCCTTTCTACTTTTTACAACAATTCCTTAGCATTTCTTACATTGCTGGTTTGGTAGTCATAAACTCCCTTAGCCTTTTTTTTTTCTATGAAGCTCCTGATTTTCCCTTTAATTTTTTATGATGGTCTTGCTGAAGTATTCTTGGATTCAGTCCCTTGCTTCGCATCACTTTATATACTTCATTCCATTCCCTTCTGGATTGATGTGGTTTGTTGAGAAATGATTTGATAATCTAATGAGAGCTCCTTTGTAGGTAACTATCTGTATCTCTCTCTTTCAGGCTTTAAGGTTTTCTTTGTAGATAATGTTGCCATTGTAATTACCATGTGTCTTGGTGTGGGCCTTTTTGGTTCATCTTCTTTGGAACTCTCTGTGTTTATGTGAGTTTTTTTTTTTTTATTCTCCAAATTATGGAAGTTTTCTGCTATTATTTCTTCAAATAGGTTTTCTAATCTTTGCTTCTCTTGTTGTCCTTCTGACACTCTTGTTATACATATTTTACTTCATTTAATGTTGTCCCAAATCTCCCTTGGGCTCTCCTTCTTTCTTATTTTTTTCTCCAATAGCTGTCCAGATTGGGTGTGTTTCTGGGCCTTATCTTCTAACTCACTAATTCAGCTCTCTGTTTCTTCTAGGCTTTTGTTGAAACCTTCCATCATGTTTTTTATTGTAGCTATATAATTTTTATTTCCTCTTGATTCTTACATAAGTTGTGATTTTCTCATCCATCCAGTTTATGAACTGTATGACCCTTACTCTCAATTGCTTTTCTGACATATTACAGTCTCAGTTTCATTTAGCTCCTTTTCTGGCTATTCTCCCTTTTCTTTCCTTGGGGGATTGTTTCTTTGTCTCCTCATTTTTTGCTATCTCTTTCTGGCCCTGGGCACACTGCTCTGGATATCAGAGTTTGAAGACCCTATCAGGACAATGGTCTGGAAATTTTTAGTTCAGAGGCTGAATCTATCTTGAGTTTCATGCTTTTATTGTCTCTGCTCTGAGTTGTATCCCCTTCTTCCACAGACCTGGACTATCAGTTGTATGCTTCAGGGTTGTGGGTGCACATGCACAATTCCTCTGATGTGCAACTCCCTGTGAGGACCCAGAGCCCTTTGACATGTAGTTCACTATGCAGACCAACACCTGTGGCAGGGTGGCACCATAGGTCCCTCTGGCAGGGTATTTGTAGAGCGGTCCGGTGGCCCCTGCCTAGGCTTGCTCAGCATCACCTTAACAATGCTTTCATATGGTGCAGAGTGAGGGGTGTGTTGGATTACTCCAGGTAGTCCTTGCAGAACTGTCCCAGGGTCGGGGAGAAGCAGGTGCAGGTTGCTCTGAGTCACACAGTCCCTCCTTTCTCACTCTGTAGCCCAGAGTGAGATGCTTGCTGTGTTACTCCAGTTCACCCCTCCTCAGTGTGGAGTGGGGGCATGTTGCCCTGGGCTGCTCAGCCTTCACTCTCCTCTTTCCTGGAGTGAAGTGTATGTTGGGTTGCTCTGGACGGCCCCTGGAGTACTGGGGTGGAGTGGGTGTGGGTTGCTCTGTGTCTCACTGTCAAAGCTGCCCTGTGGCATCCTCTGTGTTTCTCTGGGTTACCCAGGCATCAGGTTCTGTTGCTGGGGCTGGAGTGCATGCCGGGAGGTTTCGAGTCAGACTAGCAGCATGGTTCTGAGTTCCAAAGTGGAGGTGGGGTATAGGGTTCCCTCTGGCTTGCACTTGCTGCAGGGTCTTGGAGCCAGATCCTAGAACACTGGGTTTCATTGGGCTGGTGAGGAGGCCTGTTGTGGGAGCTCACTCAGACAGTGTGCACACTCCCTACAGACATCTGGGAGCCTGCTGGGAGGTACTGCATCGTTCACCGCCAGGTCATGGTGGTGTTTCCATGCGAAAAAAGGCTAGCAAGTGGCATTCTCTAGGTGTCCTCTCACCTTCCTTATTGAAAATCGTCTCCTCAGCTGTATCTAATTTGTTAATTAAGGGAGGATGTTCTCTGATTTATTTGCCTTTCTGGCCTGGCCCTAGCAGAAGGTGCATGACACTGCTGCCTATTCAGCTGCCATTTTTTTCCTCCTCCACTATAATCTTAAATTAACCTTGTAAGCCCTATTTGTTATTAAAAGTAATTATGAAATTTCTACTAAAGATGATTAGGTTCCATTGGAAAGGTATGTTTTTCTTAGGTTTTAAAATTTTTTTATAGTAGTGACATAACAAAAATGTTTTATATATGAGAGATAGTGATAAGGAAATAACTCTCTTGGCTAAAATAAGTTTGGCCAGTTGAGCAATATATTCTGACTATGGAAAATGTCTATTGAGAAAACCACTCAGATCAAGAAAAGATAACTTTCTTGGTCTTCAATATTGTTGTACACTTGGTACTTAGCACAGTGTCTGTTCAAGTAATATGTGGAGTTTTGAAGTCAGTTTCTTTCTCTTCTTTTTTAATTAGTGCAACATGCAAAGTAGTTAGGTCCATGTGCCAGACTACTCTGTTTTAATCTCACCTTCATTACTTCCTCCCCATGAAAACTTGGGTAGAGGACCTGAACTTCCTGTACTTCAGTTTCCATAGTCCTAAAAAAGAAGAAAAATAATGCCTAAAAAAAAGATTTCTGTGTGTCTTCTGTGAGTTAATACATATAAAGAACTTAGAACTTTTCTAAAACAGAGTGAATTTTTACTAAGTGTTCACTAATTTCCTTTGCCTCCTGCAAACAGGAGGTTTTTATAAAATCCAGAGTAGAAATCATTCAGATAGGAAAAGCATAGGAGAATTTCACATTTACTTCATGTTTCAGAAAACAGACATTGATATTTCTAATCTTAACTCCCAACATTTTAGATCTACTTAATGTATTAGTTTTAATCCATTAGAAGGAAGGAGTAGTAATTCCCAGAGAAAACTCATTCACAGATAAGCATTTTCCCTTCTTAACAGAGATATTACATAATAGAGATATTAGAATCTAATCTAATAAAAGAGTAATATGCTAATTGCATCACTCTGCTACATCCTAGGCTACACCCACCAGCCAATCAGAGCTACTATATGCAAATTAACCCAACCAAGATGGGGGCTGGCAGTCACAGAGCTAGAGTAAACAGGAGGCTTCCTTGCCCCGGCAATGGAGGAAGCTGTCTGCCTAGGCTGGCTATGACCTCTGCTCAAGGCAACAAAGTTTCAATTATACAAGATAAATAAACCCCAGATACCTGCTTCCAGCTAGGCTTTCTGGGAGCTTGGGCCACTGGGAGCTGTGGCCAGCCTGAAAACATCCATCAGCCCCTTATCAAAGCTGGCCATGCACTCCAGCAGGACCACCCACCCTGAAGGGGCTGTGCCCAGCGTGCAAAAAGCCATCAGCCCCTCACCCAGGCTGGCCAGACACCCCAGAAGGGAACCCCACCCTGATCCGGGACACCCTTCAGGGCAAACCAGCCGGCCCCCACCCGTGCACCAGGCCTCTATCCTATATAATAAAAGGGTAATATGCAAACTGACTTAACAGCCGAATGACTGGTCACTATGGTCCACACTGAACACCAGGGTGCAGACACTCAATGCAGGAAATTCCCCATGGTGGTCAGTGCACTCCCACAGAGGGGGAGCTCTGCTCAGCCACAAGCCAGGCTGACCACTGCCAGTACAGTGGCAGTGGTGGGAGCCTCTCCTGCCTCCTTAGCAGTGCTTAGGTTATCCGACTGCAGCTTAGGTCTGCCCCCCGCTGGCAAGTGGACAACCCGCAAGGGCTCCTGGCTGCCAGAGGATGTCTTACTGCCAGCTTAGGCCCAATCGCCTGGGGAGCAGGCCTAAGCCAAAAGGTGGACATCGCCTGAGGGGTCCCAGACTGCGAGAGGGCACAGGTAGGCTGAGGGAACCCCCTGAGTGCACAAATTTTTGTGCACCTGGTTTCTAGTAGTAGAATATTTGAAACTAGAATAGAGTTCTAGGAATATGTCCCAAGAAACCAGAAACACCAATCAGAAAGGATATATGCATCCCTATGTTCATAGCAGCACAATTTACCATAACTAAGATTTGGAATCAGCCTAAGTGCCCATCAGCAGATGAATGGATTGAAAAACTTTGGCACATCTACACAATGGAATACTATGCTGCAGTAAAAAGGAAGGAACTCCTACCATTTGCAACAGCATGGCTGGAGCTGGAGAGCATTATGCTAAGTGCAATAAGTCAGTCAGAGAAAGATAAATATCACATGCTCTCAATTCATTTGTGGATTATAATGAATAACATAAATCAATGAACAAAAACTGATGTAGAGACAAAGAAGCATTGATCAGATGCTCAAAACTGAGAGGGAAGATAGGGAAGGGTGGGGGTAAGGGGGAGAGATCAACCAAAGGACTTTTATGCATGCATAAGTGATAGATGTGGACAATAGGGGTTGAGGGTGAGGGCAGGAGTGGGGGGATGTGGGGACATTGGGGGGATAAGGTCACATTTGTAATATCTTAATAAAGGGGGAAAAAGAGATCAGAGACTTTGATTGAGAAAATCAAATGAAAGCTTAGTTGTGATCTCACAGAATTGTTTAATTTTAAAGGCAAGTGAACAAAGATTTCACAAAGCATAATACTTTCTTATAGATAAAGTAGGTATTTTTTTTACTAGAATTGGATTTGAAAATTATATTTCCTCATGACTGACCTTCACTTGATTTTATAAATATATGTTAAATTAAGTTTTTTTTCTGTTGTATGTTACAAATGCTATATATTCTTTGCAACTCCTATTGAGAGGTATGGCTCTATTTCTCCATCCTTCAAATTTGGGCTTGCCTCCTGACCTGTTTTATCAATAGACTATGGCAGAAGTTATACTATGTAACTTCTAAACCTAGGCCTAGAACTTTCAAAGAAGCTCTTCTGGAATTCTGTTATCATGTGACAAAGCCCAGACTTGCCTGTTAGAGAGCTAACATGAAGTAAGAATCAAAGTGCCCTGCTAATCTGCCAAACTTCATACATGTGTGTGAGGCTTTCTTGAACCATTATGCACAGCCAAGCTGACAGCTAACTGCATCCTAATAAATGATCCCAGGAAAATCCCAAAGTAGCAACATTTACTGAGCTCAGTCCAAATTGCAGATATGAAGGATAATGAGCAAATTATACAGTTGCTGTTTTAAACCCTGAGTTTTAGTCAGCCAAATAGGAAGACAAAGAAACATGCCCCAGATAAAGAAGTGGAAAAATTTCCTGTAAAAAAACCTAGGTGAAATGGAGGAAAGCAATTTACCAGGTGCACAGTTCAAAGGAATGGTAATAAAGTTGCTCAAGGAACTTAGGAAAAGAATAGAGGAACTCAGTTAGAACTTCAATAAAAAGATAATAAGCATAAAAAAGGACATAAAAAACCATAAAATATAGAAGAACCAAGATGGCAGCACAGATAAGCACCAGTACTCTCTGCCTCACACAATCACATCAAAATTACAACTGAAATGCAGAACAACCGTCATTTAGAACTGTCTGAAATCTGGCTAAATGGAAATCCTACAACTAGTGAAGTAAAGAAGAAAGTACATTGAGACTTTTAGGAGGGGCACAGTCTGTTCTGATATCCATTTGTGGCATTTTTGTAAGTGGGAGGAATATCTCCATTGCAGAGGCCTCTCATGAGATGCCAGGTGTCCCAGCTGCACACCAGTCCTAACTCAAGATTCCAGAGCTGTGAAGAGAAGTCCCATATCTTTGGACTGTAAAAAAACAGCAAGGATTGTGACTTAGTGACTCAGAGGCTGCAGTCCCAAGCAGTTCCTCTGAAAGGGCCAGAACATGAATTTACATAGTCCCTCTTCCTTTGAGCTCCAGTCCTGGGTGGTAGCATTTGGGGAAACAGGCACTAGATTGTCTGCCATCAGGGCAGAAATTTGGTAGTGGCTTTTTCTCAGAAGGAGGTGCTCGGTGGGATCATTGTTCCTGTGCTGGGACAGCCCCGCCCCTTCCTCCTTTCCCAGAGCTGACTGACTGGGCACACCTAGAGTGCCCATCTCAGATGACTGGGGAGGCTGAGACACTGGGCCAGACAGGACACCTACTACACAAGGCAACTCTATAAAACCAAGAAACATAGCAACTCTACATAATACATAGAAACAAACATAGAGAAGAAGCTAAAATGTGGAGAAAAAGAAACATATCACAAATAAAAGGACAGAAGAAATCTCCAGAAAATGAATTATGTGAAATGGAAACAAGAAAATTACTGGATACAGGGCTCAAAACAATGATTATAAGGTTGATCAAGGATATTGATGAGAGCTTCAATGACTAAATATGAGATTCAAGGGACTTAGTGAGACTTTCGAGGACTTGAAAAAGGACCAGTCAGAAATTAAGCATATACTAACTGAAATAGAGAATAATTTGCAGGGATTAAACAATAGAGTAGAAGATTCTGAGAATAAAATCAATTATTTGGAATATGAGGGAGAAAAACACCCAACCAGAAGAGCAAAGAGAAAAAAGAATAAAAAAATATGAATATAGTTTAAGGAACTTCTAGGACAACTTCAAGAATACCAACATTCACATTATGGGGATGCCAGAAGGAGAAGAGAGTGAGCAAGAAACTGAAAACCTATTTGAAGAAATAATGACTGAAAACTTCCCTTACCTTTTCAAAGAATAGACTTAGAAGTCCAGGGAGCACAGAAAGTCCCAAACAAGAGGTAACCAAAGAGGTCCATAGCAAGACACATTATAACTAAAATGCCAAGAGTTAAAGTCAAAGAGATAATCTTAAAAGCAGCAAAAGTAATGCAGAAAATTAGCTACAAGGTAGTTCCCATATGACTGTTGACTGATTTCTCAACAGAACCTTTGCAGGCCAGAAGGGAGTGGCAAGAAATACTCAGAGTGATGAGTAGCAAGGACCTACAACCAAGATTACTTTACCTAGCAAAAAAGCTCTAAAGCTCTCATTTAGAACTGAAGGTCAGATAAAGAGCTTCATAGACAAGAAACACCTAAAAGAGTTTATCACCACCAAACCAGTATTACATGAAATATTAAAGGGTATGCTTTAAGGAAAGGAAGAGGAAGAGGAAAAGGAGAAAGAAGAAGACAAAGAAGAAGAAGAAGAAGAAGAAGAAGAAGAAGAAGAAGAAGAAGAAGAAGAAGAAGAAGAAGAAGAAATAAATATATGAACAGTAATATAGCAATAGATACATATCTATCAACAATTGAATCTAAAAAGTAAAATAAATGAACAAGGAATCTAATGAACAAAATAAACTGATGAATAAAATGGTACCAGAGGCATGGAAACATGGAACAGGTGGATTATCTAATAGGGAATAGAGGGAGGTGGGGGGAGATTATTCAAAGATTTATATGCATATATGCATTACCTATGGACACAGACAATAGGGTGGTGAAGGCTTGCAGTGGAGAGGGAACCAGATGGAGGTAATGGGAGGAATAAAGGGGACATCTCCAAAACTCTCAACAATAAAGATTTTAAAATATAAACACAAACAAAAAAGTAATTGGTAATAAAACCAACCCCAAAACAGTTAATTTTTTTAACTGAAGATTACACTAGAGGAAATTAGTTATTGTTAACTATTTGTTTCACAAAATTAGTAATTTTTTCCATATATATATATATATATATATAT
>PVJC01031607.1:0-20433 GCA_004026665.1 Murina feae | reverse complement strand
GCAAAATATCATGGGAGAGCCGACAGAACACTGTCCCATTAAGCATTAACGCAGTAAGATCTCTGTACCTGTAATCTCCCCTGAGCTTGTGCTGGTGTTAGTCCAGACTGCTGTACGAGTGCCCAGAAAACTGTGTTATAAAGATTATTGATATGACCTGTGAGGAGAACAAAGTAGCATTGTTTGTACATAACAATCTTTATTTAGTATTCAGCTTCCAAGAATACTAGAACCCCACATCTCTCCACTTTAACATAAAGAAATCTCAGAGATATTTAGTGACCTGCCCAAAACCATACAGAGGAAACGGGGGGGGGGGGGGGGGGGAGCAGGCAACCAGAAACAAACTTACTTCTTGACAGTTTTTTATTCTGTTATTTCAGTTATGCTTTATATACATCCATTAACTTGTGCACCAGCTTAGGAATACTTTCAACGTTATGTGACTTACATTATTCCTACCTGTTTCCCAGTTCTGACAAAATCAAGATACACCAAATGAAAAAAAGTCTCACAAACATTTCATCATTGTCATGTAAGGCGGGTGTCACAACTCAAACCCACTGAGTAGGTCACCCCTTCCCTAACTCAGGGAACAGAGAATGGTAGACTGTGGCACACTGGCGTGTGTGTGTGTGTGTGTGTGTGTGTGTGTGTGTGTAAAGGTAGCACTGCACAGATTCTGTCCACTACTGAGTGGGAATACAGACTTAGTACTGCCAGATCTTCTGATTTTAAAAAAGCAAAAAAGCTGGAAATTGGGGGTATTGACGTGAAATCTCCCAATTTTTCAATTACTTTTAACTAATTTAAAATGTTTTGAGTCCTGGCTAGTGTGGCTCAGTTGATTGAGCATTTTCCTGTGCACTAAAAGGTCACTAGTTTGATTCCCTGTCAGAGCCCACGCTCGGGTTGTGGGTTCAGCCCCTGGTCGGGGTGCATATTGGAGGCAAACGACTGATGTTTCTCTCCCTCTCCCTCTCGCTCTCTGGACCTTCCTCTCTCTCTCTAAAAAAATCAATTAAAAACATACTAAAAGAAGTTTTTTGAAATATTTCATTCCAAACAAAATATACGTGAGCCAAACCTGTACCAGATCACCCGCCACCTCTAAAGAATGGAGTTGGTGATTTAATTACATCTGCTTAATTCCTTTCACTTACAATCTGCTTGCCGCCAACTGAGGTAGTCCTTTAAGGTCTGGTTGTTAGGATACACCACAACTCTTCCATCAAAGCCTGGGGGATACAGAAGGGGCTGGTCTTCAAAGTAATCCCGCCAATAAAACACGTAGCTGGAGGCGAACTGGGAGGCCACATGAGTCATGAACTTACTTGCAAGTGTAAGGCACGGTGGGTGGAGCAAGAAAAGAAAAAATACATGATGTTAACTCAACACTGTGACAGGGCTTGTGGGTGTAAGAGAGAGATTACACAAACTGGCCAGCAAACTTGGAGATAAAATATGTTGGGGCAAGAAAAACTATTTTAATATTTCAGTTACATATTTGAAATGTAGTCTGCCTCTCCTTCCAGTCCTTTAAGTAATTTACTAATACCAATTTTTTTTTTCCTGTAGGGATATAATATGAATTTATGGTTCAAGAGGTGTTTTTTTAAATCTTGAAAGGAGGGGAACCATTGTTTTAAAAACATACCAAATTTATTATATGATTTGTTTCCTATAAGAGTATCAAAATACTCAAATATGAGATTTGTCTATTTTGTACTGAAATTCTTCTTCATTAAAGGTTTACGCAATACTGCAATGCCTGTATAAGTGTCTGTCACTGACTAAAGCCAACCTATGAATCACTAATATTATATTCCATGGTCTATTTTTCTAGTCTTAAATGTTCAACACCAAATCAGTCTAGAGGATAAAGTGATGGGGAATGGAGTGGAAAGAATCAGATGAAGAGGGATATGGAATGCTCAGATATCAGATGAAGTACAGTCCAAACAGAAATATACAAATATTCTGCAATTGCAAATACTGCAGACATACTGTGGTTTGCGAGTCTGTGTTTAAGAAAAGCAGAAACCGGATGCTGATAAGAAATATTCTGATGGAGCTGGGCTATGGAATTACCTGGCTCTTCTTTTAAACCAGTTGCTTTTCCGCTTGAATACAAAGCTGTACTCATCACTCTGTCCATATGCAATCACAATATCCTCCAGTTCTTCCATTACAGTCTGGGCACATTTGGTCATTAGGTGGAGAGCACGGATGTCATTAGGTTTTGCAAAGCTGTGCTTCTCAGAAAACCTTCATAAAAGAAAGAGAAGAGGAAAAGAGACATGAATGTAAGAGAGCTTGCCATTAACACTAAGGATCAAAGAGGCTGTTCAAAGTGGAAGGTGCTGAAATAGTACTGTGAGTCTAAACATTCCACTAGCCACAACATCAATTCCCTCAAGATTTCAGGTTTTTCTTGTCCTGACCAACAGAGAAAAGGGGACATAACTGCTAAGCCACAATTCCCTTTTCTATAAAACTAGAGGCCCAGTGCACAAAATTCATGCATGGGTAGGGTCCCTAGGCTAACCGGTGATCAGGGCCGATCTGTGGGGCAACTGGTGGGGTGACTGGGGCCCCTGCTGGCACCTACCTTGCCCGCTCGCCAGCCCTACCTCCCCCCGGGGTCACCTCCCTCTGTGGGGTGACTGGCAGGGTGATTGCCTCCCCCCCCCCCCCCACCCCATGGCACCCGCCTTGGCTGGCCTGGGGGCAGCTAGCTCCTTGTTGAGCATCTGCACCCTGGTGGTCAAGTACGCATCATAGTGACCAGTAGTTCCACCAGTTGTTCCATAGTTTGGTCCATTTGATTAGGCTTTTATTATATAGGATAAGGATATCTTTACTTTATAGAATTGTCTTGACGATTAGGGGAAGATAACAAATGTAATTATGCCTGGCTCCCTAGAAGTGTTCAATAAATGTTAATTATAATCATTATTAAAATAGCACTTCAAAAAATTGATTTGTTATATTTCTGCCTTTATTTCCTCCTGAGCCCAGACCATGTGGCCTCTTACCGACAGTGAAAGAACATACTGTAAGAGTTGCCCACAGCAAGGCCTAAATGGGCCTCGGAACAGTCAGCGCTCTTAACAAAATAGCAGGCAATTGGATGAAGAGCTAACGTACTGTGCCCCAGAGTGACTTTTTCCCCACAAGATCCTTACAAACAGGTCTATGCTCGCATAAAACCCAGCCCGGCTTCTAATTCGGAAGCATCACTCGCATTGAACTACTCAGAGAGCTTGCTTCCAAGTTCGCCTTAGCCCGCACATAGAAAGATGCTCAAAGCCGCGAGCTCATTGGCTGCCGCGTTACCTTGGTAACAGTGAGCGGCGTCCGGGGTTGCTGGTGAAGGATCTACCCGGAAGCGCCGAGGGGCCGCGCGGCCCAGGGCTGAGCTCACTCACCGATGGAAATTCCTGCCATCTAGCCGCACCACCACCCAGCAGTGGGGCAGGCAGGTGTCGTCAGTTTCGAAGTCCCGAACGTACTCGAACTTGCTCTTTGCCATGATCACCCCCAATTTCAGGCACCGTTTCAGAGCGACGGAAGTGGAAGCCAAGCAATCGAGAACCTTCAAGTTAGAAGCGACCCACATTCCCGCCTCCACCCCGCCACGCGAAGGGTAAAAAACCGGAGAGCCCCGCCCCGGAAGTTCCGAGTCTTTTTTGTGTGGCCGCTCTAGCCCTAGTGGAGGTCGGCATCTTTCTCGCCTCTCCTTGTAGTCCTCAAACCACTTCCAGGCTTGGAAGGAGGGTTTCAGCCTTCCCTTTGCGAGACCCAGCGTTGGCAGGTTTTTTTCCCATCCTACAGCAAATCACTCTGACGAAGTTTATAAAAATTTTCATCTAAGTTTAAAGTTTTGTGATGTTTTTTCTTCCTAAATAGCATTTATTTGTTGTAGAAAATGTAAAATATAGAGAAAAATATAATTAAGAAAATTAATACTTTCTATCTTCCCTCTCCATGGCGAAGTGTGGAGCTTCCTTCCAGTCTCTTTTCTCTGTATGTTTACACAGAGAACACGCAAAATTGTAATTTAAATAGTGACAATGGAACCCTATTATTTGTATTTTGTTTTTTGATTTATATAGCTCTTTTAAATTCATTACATTATTGTTTTTACCCTCAAAAAAATTATTCAGACAATATAATAGGATATACTAGTATGGTGAAAAGTCTCTTCCTAATTCCTGACTCCCTACTTAGGCAATTATTTTTACCAGTTCTTCTTGTATAGCCATCCAGGGAAAGTTATAGATAGATGATCTAGATGAGTACATATATATAAATAAAATTTATAATAATAAAAGCATAATATGCTAATTAGATCAGACAGCCAAACACCTTCCGGACATCCTTCCAGATGACCTTCCAGATGAGGCTGGGGCTGTGAGGGGCTGCAACAGCTGGCCAAAGCAGCCAGGGTTGTGAGGCTGAGTCTCTTGCACAAATTTCATGCATTGGGCCTCTAGTATATATATGTCAAAGCAACAGGATTACTTCCTTCCCTCCTCATATGTCTTCTACCACCTCCAGCACCCACTCTGCACTCAGGACAAGTAGTGACAGGTTGGGAGAGCCTTCAAGAGCAGGCAAGAAGGGAGGACTGCTTTCTCACTTGCCAACTGGGAAGCTGCAGAGTTTTCCTGGTGCTGCCACTGTAGGAAGGAAAGAGTCATTGGAAGATCCTGATAGGCATCATCTCTCCTGTTTCCTTCAAGTTTGGGGGTGTATGTGAATGTAGCGACCACGGATTACATCACACTTGGCGGTTTCTGGAGCAATCTAAGCCAGTAGATGAGAAGGAGCAGCAATGTGATGTGCTGAGCAAAGGATAGAGATACCTCACTGCAGTTTTCCCCAGTCTTTGAGGCCTGGGAAAGATCATCACCATTAGTCCCATAAAAAGGAGCTCAGAGGTTACAGGAGGCAGCGGAAGCTGGGAAGCTGCCTATGAAGTCACCCCTCCTGAAGAGGGTTTTGAGACAGAGCTGCAAGAGCCAAAAGGAGCTACTCCTCTTCAAGGGATCTAAGGAGGACCAGCTGATGCTAAGAATGGCCTCAACACAACCATGCACCATGCCAAAGCAGGAAGACAGACGATGTTCCACCACCAGGTTGAAGGCCAATTACATAAGGAGGACTCTACCTCCCTTACACCCCAGTACACCCCTCAATGGAAAAGAGGGGGATGACTTCAGAACCAGACCATGTCAGCCACCTCCATTAAAGGTTGTTGGAATCCGGGCAGATTAAAAGAACAGACTCAGGCCTCCCACTCCAAGTCCCTTTAGTAATAAGCCTGGCCTATGCTGGGGCCAGGGAGGGAGTAATGATGCTTGTCACAAGAAGACAAATACCACATGATTCTGGATACTCAATGAAGTGCTTAAAGTAGTCAAATTCATAAAGAAAGTAGAATGATGGTTGCTAGTGGGGAAGGGTGAATTGTTGTTTAATGGGTGTCAAATTTCAATTTTGTAAAAGATGAAGAGTTCTAGAGATTGGTTGCACAACAATATGAATGTACACTACTGAACTGTACAATTAAAATTGTTAAGATGGTAAATTATATGTTATACGTATTTTATAATTAAAAATAAAAAGACCCCACATACAACAGATATTTATGACCTACCTGGACATTGGCCTCTAGTTTTTAAAAATTTCTGTTACTTAGGAGATCACTTACCCACTGAGGCTGACAGAAAGAAAATTAAGTATCTTTGGTATAGAAGTCATATTTCAGTTTGCCCTGATGCTGACTCATTTCATTTGTACTAAGAGCTGCATTAAATGAAATTAATGGTGGAAGGGATAAGGAGAGGGAATAATTTGACTCTAAAACCTCCCTCCCCACTCTAAACCACTCTAATCAAATTTCTGGCTGGAAGTAATGTACAGCATTGCTTCCAGGAATGGACTGCCTCGTTCTGGCATGGTTTTGAAGTTGCAGTTTTGCCTGCCCAGCATCCATCCCTTTTATGACTTCTGGCAACGGCAGCCCAACTGTCTTTTCCCCACTCTCAGATCATTTGGTTTATGTGGGATAAATTCATCTCACCTTTGCTCCAAGGTGAGCACATGGTCAAGACCACTGTGTGTCTCAGTGTGAATTATAGAAAGGCCCCCCTCTTCCACATAGTCATGTGTCAGTCAAAGAATTGGTAAGTATGCCCTACACTGGATTTTAGTCCCTGCTTTATCCTCTTTGCACTGAAAGCTTGCACAAACAATGGTGGCCTCCCAATAACTGAGACTTGGCCCGTCCAGTTCTGAAATATACACCTGATCCAAACCAGGTCAATGAGATAGTCTGGCACGCTGCAAGACTGGGGAAAACAGTCTCTCTTCTACTAGAATTGCTATACTGGTGGCCACATGGCCTTCAAGAGGGAAGATGTGGGCTATGCAAAGACAAAAATCGGGGAGATTCAGAAAAATATTTCTAATGACATGGAGCATTGGCCTGGAGCCAGCACTACTTCTAGACTCCTACAAGTTCCAGGAGGGCAAGGACCTCTCTTAATATTTTCAAAGCTGTATCTCCTGTGCCTAGAACAGTGCCTAGCACAGGGAGCAATCAAATAATATTACTTGAGAGATTTTGACAATAAGCTCCTTTTTTATTTATGAAATTAGGTCTTTAGAAGTCTCAATTCATTGGGGTAAAAGTAAGTAATAACTTCATTTTTCTCCGTAACTGCTCTCTCGTGTTCTCCTTTCTTGCTGGTTAGCAATTCTCATAAAGAATCTTGGCCAGCTCTTGCCAGTTTGGCTCAGTGGATAGAGCATTGGCCTGCAGACGGTAGGGTCCCAGATTCTATTCCTTCAAAGGCACGTACTTGGTTGCAGGCTCCTCCCTAGCACAGGCCCTGGTTGGGGCTTGTGCAGGAGGCAGCCAGTCGATGTGTTTCTCTCACATCGATAGTTCTGTCTTTCCCTCTCTCTTCCACTCTCTCTGAAAAATCAATGGAAAAAAATATCCTCGGATGAGGATGAAAAAAAAAGAAAAAAGTAAAGAATCTTGGCCAGAACCCATAACTTCCCAGTTAGCAAAATATTTGTTAAGGACACTGTGCTCCCCCAATGCAGGCAACTTTCTCCACTCCTATTCCTGCCTGTATCAACTCAAAGTGGGAAGGTGATTTAGATGGCAGATCCGGTTCAGGTTTTTTAAATGTCTTTCAGGGGGCAGCTGACCCAAACTTGTAGGGGCTCTTCGAACTTATAAGTGAGCTACTTCACATCTTATGTTCTCAGTTTGGGGCCTGAGGTATAATTTCAAAACACGAGGAAAAATCCCACTTGTGTACCAGGTTTGAGTTGGATCAAAAAGTAATTCATATAGATGAGATGAACTTGACATTTTTGATAAATTCAAGAATGTGAGTAATATGTGCAAGGTATGTTGAGGAACATATGAACACCCACAAAGAGATGGAAAATTAATCTGTGGAGGGAAACTGAAAGTGAAGAAAACCTGGAGGCAGCTAGACAACTGAGAATCTACTTCAATATTTCAGATAAGCAGTGGTGATTAAAAGGAAGAGATAGATGAAGAAAAAAGAAAAAGAATTTGGTAGCCATAAAATGTTTTCAGGTCCTAAATCACAAAAAGCTTTAATTCTTTTTAGAAAAGGCAAGGCATTAAGAGGTTTTAAAAAAATGTAGATATTATTATTACAGAATCACATTCATCACAAATAACTAGGAGTTACTTATAGGGCTACATATTGAGCACCCCATCATAATTTGGCCCTGAATGGGCCATAAGTTGGTAGCGAAATTATATAGGCAGATATATTTCCTTTTTTTCCACCAATGGCTGGACTGGTTTATTAAAGAAGAAATTTGAAATCATTTTTCCCCTTTTATGTCCATATAAAAGTGAAATCTGGCACGCGAATTGATTTTCTATGTAACTTATATTGTTACTCATTTCTAAGCAATAGAAATTAAAGGTAAAAGAAAATCTAGTAATTTTTGAGTAAAAATTTGCTTGGGAAGAATTATTTCCTAACTCAAGTTCAAAGACCATAGCAGAAGTCAATTTTTTTCAATATATTTTATTGATTTTTTACAGAGAGGAAGGTAGACGGTTAGAGAGTTAGAAACATCAATGAGAAACATCGATCAGCTGCCTCCTGCACACCTTGTACTGGGGATGTGCCTGCAACCAAGGTATATGCCCTTGACTGGAATTGAACCTGGGGCCTTTCAGTCCACAGGCTGATACTCTATCCACTGAGCCAAACCAGTTAGGGCCAGAAGTCAATTTTTAGAAACCAGCAAAACAATTAAGAAAATCAGGGAAACTGAGGTGTTGGTCTTTGAAAAGATCTATACAGTTGATGAAATTTTAGTAAAATGACCAAGAAAAAAAAGAGAAAAGATACAAATTGCCAAAATTAGGAATGAAAGAGGAAACATTTGAAACCTACTGAAATTAAAAGGAATATAAAGAAATACGAACAAACTCATGCCAATTATTTGACAACTTTGTTGAAATGGGCAAATTCGTAGACATAAATGATAAAACTGGCTCAATGAGAAATATGAAATCTGAATAGACCTTTATCAAATAAAGACATTAAATTAGTTAATTTGGATATTAAAAAATCTTTCTAGGCCGGGCGGCACGGCTCAGTGGTTGAGCGTTGACCTCTGAACCAGGGGTCATAGTTTGATTCCAGTTAGGGGCACATGCCAGAGTTGTGGGCTTGATCCCCAGTAGGGGGCATGTAGGAGGCAGCCCATCAGTGATTCCCTCTCATCATTGATGTTTCTATCTCTCTCTCCCTCTCCCTTCCTTTCTGAAAATAAAATAAAATAAAATAAAATTTTAAAAAATCTTTCTACAAAAGAAAGCCCATGCCCAGATGACTTTCTTTACTGGTAAATTATATCAACATTTAAGGAATTAGCAATACTACTCAAATACAAATCCTTTCAAAAATAGAAGAGAAAGGAACACTTTTAAGCTCATTTTACCCTGATACCAAAGCTGTAGACAAAAATAGCACAAGAAACTACAGGCCAATACCCTTCATGATTATAAATGCTAAAATTCTTAAAGGAATAGCAATTAGATCCAGTCATGTATAGAAAGGATTATGCATCATGACCAAGTGGAGTTTATCCAGGAATGCAGGTTAGCTAACATCCTACCTAATAAAGCCTTAATATGCAAATCAACCAAATGGCAGAATGACCTGTCGCTAAGATGTGCACTGACCACCAGGGGGCAGACGCACAATGCAGGGGGAGTGCTGCTCAGTCAGAAGCAGGGCTCACGGCTGGTGAGTACAGCGGGGGTGCAGGGAGCTTCTCCGGCCTCTGCGGCAGCACTAAGGACCCCTCGGAGTCCTGGACTGCCAACTCAGAGAGGGTGCAGGCTGGGCTGAGGGACACCTCCCTTCACCCCCCAGTGCATGAATGTTGTGCACCAGGCCTCTAGTCTGAATATAAATTGATGTAATAAACATATTAGTAGACTAAAGCAGGGCTCAGCAAACTACAGTCCATAGGTTGACATGCCTTTTGTTTTTGTAAGTTTTATTGAAGCATAATTATGTCCCATGTTGTCTATAATTGTTTTTATGCTACAATAGAGTTGATTGATTGCAAGAGAGATCATACAACTCACAAAACCAAAAAAAAATTTATTATATCGCCCTCTATGGAAAATGTTGCTGACCCCTGGAATAAAGTAGAAAGCTATATAATCATCTTAACAGATGTAGAAAAAGCATTTGATAAAAATCTAAAAATCACACATGATCTAGCTCTCTACAAACTAGGAATAGAAGGAAACTTCTACATAAAACCTACAACTGTCATCAAACTTAAAGATCAAAGACAATGCTTTCCCCCTAACATTGGGTATAAAAGGATGTCTACTCTCATCACTTCTATTCAACACTGAACAGGAGCTTCTATCCAGTGCAATAAGGAAGAAAACTATGAATATAAAATCAATACACAACTGCCCTAATCAGTTTGGCTCAGTGGATAGAGCGTCGGCCTGCAGACTGAAAGGTCCCAGGTTTGATTCCGATCAAGGGCATGTACATTGGTTGTGGGCACATCCCCAGTAGGAGGTGTGCAGGAGGCAGCTGATTGATGTTTCTAACTATCCCTCTCACTTCCTCTCTGTAAAAAAATCAATTAAAAAAACATTTTAAAAAAAGAAAAAGACAATGTTCTAGAACTGGATAATAGTGATGGTTACACAACTTTATAAATTTATTAAAAGGCACAGAATTTTACATTTAACTATATACTTATGACATATAAATCAAATTCCAATAAAGCTTTTTAAAATTTTTATAAAAAAAAGATTGCTTTATGCTGAAAACACTCTCCATATACTGTTTGCATTGCTATCACAGAGGACTGTCATATCCCTTTCTTTGAATTCCTAATTCAGATTGGATTAACTGGTCTTGCATGAAATCAACACTAACTTGATTTATTTCTCTGCCTCTTTCATCAGCCTTTGTTTATGCCCATACTTAGCTTTACCAGTTAGACCCTTCTCAAAGCGTGGTTCAGGGACTGAATCAGAGAATTTGCTAGGTTAATACACCTTTCATAATAATTCTAAGACAATATTTACCTTTTCATTATATTCTCTCATGAATATACAATGAAGCTTTCTAGAGCCTTTATGACCCGTGCATCACAATAGATTGGAAGCAGAAGCAGATATGAGAATCTATGTTGTTGTTGTCTTTAGTTTATTTATTTATTTTTAAATATATATTTTTTACCGATTTTCCACAGAGAGGAAGGGAGAGGCATGGAGAGCTATAAACACCGATGAGAGAGAAACATCGATCAGCTGCTTCCTGCACACTCCCCACTGGGGATGTGCCCGCAACCAAGGTACATGCCCTTGACCAGAATCAAACCCGGGACCCTTGAGTCCATAGGCCGACGCTCTAGATTCACAATGCTACTCTTCTAATTTGGGGAAAAATATGGTTTTATTATGAAAATATGTTATATGAATATGTAAACGGTTTATATTGATATCTTAAACTACTTGACAACAAAATATTTTTTGAGGTCCTCAGTTTTTATTTATAATATGGCAAATATTGATAAAGCCACATAAATAAAAGCTTTTTGTACTCTTCAATCATTTTTGTGGGTATAAAGTTTCTTGAGATAGAAAAGTTTGAGAACCATTGACCTTGTATAGGAGTTAGAAATAGAATTGGGGCAGGTCTTCTTTCAGAGATAACTTGTCTTCGTTAAAGATACAATCTGCTTCAAGATAAATGCACAGCTTTTAACTAGGACATCGTTTAGAAATGTAGCAAATGTGAATACAAGATTTTTTCCCCCCTTTTCCTTGGTGAGTTTTGGTAAGAGCTTTAAAAGAGGTGATGAAGGTATGACTACAGAAAGGAGATCTGACCTGATTTTCAGAGTCGAGAGAATACTTCTCTGAGGATGGATGTGTTAGTTGGGCTCAAAACGGAAGATGAGCTGAAGGAGAACGAGTCTCGGGGGCACATCCGAAGGCCTTTGAGATAGGAGAGAGCATGATGAGAAGCACGCAGGGTCAGAGCCACAGTGGTGACCGGTAGGAGCACTAAGGTCCACACCACGTGGGGCTTTACAGACTTTCAACCTTTACCAGGTGGCCCGCGGGGAGCCATGGCAAATGTTAGGGGACGGGGGTGTGACAGAACTAGATTTGTATGTTTGTTAAGATCCCTGGGGGCTGGAGTTCAGGAGATAAGCGTGGAGACTATTTACAAAGACAGAACCTTGGAACACCGCAAAGGCAAGGGAACCGAAAGAAGCGGGCGAATCCGAGATAGATTGTGCAGATCTGGCCTACAGGGCTGGTGATTAAGGTTTAGCACAATCGCACCACGTTGAACCCTCTTCCCAGCAAGGAAATCAGCTAATGGGGTCACTGTGAAGCTTCAGCCGCCGCCCCCCCGCCCCCCCTTTCTCCATGGCATAGAATCAAAGGCCCCTGTGACCCTGAGGGCCTACGGTGTGTCCCGGCAGCACACACAAACCGCGTACAAGGCTGGTTTCCCCGGGACCGTGTCAGGGGCTCACGCGCCTCTACGGCCCGGAGGTCGGTCGGTGGCACAGAACCACCCCGTTTCCCGGGCAACACCATTGTCCGCGCTCTGGGCGGGGGAGGGGTCACTAAGAACAACGGCCACAAGAGAACCCGGGGAGAAAAGGCGAGTCGGAGAAAAAAGAGGAAAATGGGCAGCACGTGCAGCGGCCCCCGCCACCGCCGGTGATTCGAGGACTCCGCACCAGGCGAGAGTGGAGGGCGGGAGGAGCCAGGGAGCGCGCCTCTGATTGGCGGCGCCGGGGTGCCGGGACGCCTGTGATTGGGCGAGGCCGCACAGAGGCCTGCTGTTTTTGAACCGCGTAGGGTTCTGGGTAGCAAAGGCCTTGGAAGGGTCTTAACCGAAAGAGGGCGGGGGGAAGGTAGCCAACAAACGGCTGAGATCACAATCCGTCTGGGACCAGGCCGGGGCGTTCCCCTACGTCCATGGAGAGAGCCAGGCCCGAGCCGTCGCCTCAGCCACGCCAACTGCCGCGGGCGACCCCGCCGCGTCCCCTGCGCCCCGCTCCGCCCCAGCTGCCGGTCGAGGGCACCCCCTTTCGCCCTCCGTCGCCCCCAGCCCCGTGCGCGGCCGCCATCGCGACCGTGGCCTCGCCGTGCGGGGAAGTACCGGCGTCGTGCGTACAGCCCTCCGTACGGCGGCTGCTACAGGTGAAGCCGGAGCAGGTGTTGCTGCTGCCTCCAGGGCCGCCGCTGCCGCCCGCCAGGGACGAAGACGCCGCCGCCTCGCCCGCGCAGGCGCGGCTGCTGCAGTTGAGGCCGGAGCTGCTGCTGCTACCGCAGCCGCCCACACCCGAGGACGCCCCCTGCAGGCCCGAGCTGCACCCCGTGCCGCCCCAGGTGCTGCAGGTCAAGGCGGAGAAGCAGGAGCTGGGGCCCGGCCTGGAGCCCTCCGTGGGGCCTCGGAAGGCTGTCGAGGCGAGCCCGAGGGCCTCCAGGGCGGCCAAGGTGGAAGGCCCCGGGTCGGCCCTGGACGATCGCCGAGGGGACCAGAAGAAGAGCAAGGTGGAGGTAGAGGAGGTCATGAGGGCCGCGGAGAAAGGCGGGGAAGGCAAAAGCCTGACGGCCATCAGAGAAAGAATCATCAAAACCGAGGAGCCCGAGGGACTCCGCGAGGACTGCAGGCTGGAGCCCGCGGCCAATGGGCTGGTCCATGGCAGCAAGGAGGTCATCCTGGCCCAGCCGTCCAGCGCCTTCGGGCCGCACCAGCAAGACCTCAGGATCCCTCTGACTCTCCACACGGTCTCCCCTGGGGCCCAGATCCAGTTTCAGGGACCTCCGCCTTCAGAGCTGATCCGACTGACCAAGGTCCCCTTGACGCCCGTGCCTATTAAAATGCAGTCCTTACTGGAGCCTTCTGTAAAAATCGAAACCAAAGATGTCCCGCTCACCGTGCTTCCCTCAGACGCAGGTATTAGACCGCAGGGGAATCTGGTTTTCAGATTTCGTCTCTGTTGCCCCATAGCTGACACGCCATCAGTTCAGAAGCCTAAACTAGAAAAATAAAAACATGGAACTGATTCTTTTTCAGGGCAAAGTCTGCACAGGTATCACTTATGATTGACTTGTACATATACCAGTAAAATACACTAACACGTTCAAAATTACCCAACATTTAAGAAAAAGTGTATTAAGGCCCAATGAAGTTGAGATTTAGATGTGACTAATGTTTACACACAAAAATAGAAGTATTTTTGCTAGATAACACAAACCATCGGTTTATATGCTAAAGATATTTTAAAATATAGTAGATCAGTATTTTGCATGTATCAGGAAGTTGAAAAAAATTGTTTAGTAAAAAAAGGTTATTAAAGTAATTTAGAGGTGATTTTTCTTCTTTAAAAGGGAACAGGAGACTGTTTTGGAAGAAAACTACATGATTAAATGTAACATTTTAGAATTATAAAAGGTAAGGACTTAGAGATAGTTGAAAAATGAAAATACTGTAGAATAAGCTAAAAAATGTTTTCAAAGAAGTGACTATACTTATAGTGGTAACAACTACAAGTAGATATTTTATTCTATCCATTATTTCCAAATATCTAACTAGAAAATTTCTTATTTTAAGGTTTCAGACAAAACACTATTTCAATGAATGTCATAAAAAGTTATATTAATCTTCATGTTTTCTTTAACTTTCATATTTATTGTTTTTGTTACTTTCTTTACTGATTCTTTCTCCTCACTTGACCCTCTTATTTTTAACTTCAGTATTTTTTAAATGTTTTTGTTTTCTAAAGCAAAGGGAAAGATTTCTTTAAAATACTTATTTCATCCTTTGTGCATTAGAAAAATCATTCATATATCAAATAACCCTAAAGAGAATCAATATAAGAAGTTTATAGACAGTTGTTTTGGATGAATTAATGTAAGAGATATGAATTTAGTCAACTTACTTTATTGTAACATATCAACTGGGTCTGTGATTCTTAAAAAGTCACTTTTCTTATTTTCTCCCAGGACATGGGACTAGTGTTGTTGACCTATATTGTTAGGCATTTCACCTTCATAATGAAATATAACTAATATAATATTATAAATATTTTGCTTGAATGGACACTACAGCGGCATGTAAATGAGTTCCTTGAAACATTTTGGGAGCACCTTCCTAGTGCTAGGATTATAGTCATCAATTAAGTCATAGTTCTTGTCCCCCATTAATAGAATAGTTTTTAATGGGAAGTAAATGGTAATGATTGTTAGGGGTATTGATAAAGCTCAAAGAAGTAATAATCCAGCAGTTTATTGTCTTCAACATGAATCCATAATATCTTAAACATTATTATTACTTTGAGAAATAAAAGAGTCATTCTAAACTACAGTTTAGAATGCTGAGTTCAGGGGTGATGAGTTCTGGAACACTGGCAATTCTTTGGCTATATTCAAGTGTGTATTTTCTCAGATAGTTAAAAAATAAGCGTGGAGGTGCATTTCACTTTAAAATTGTGTGTATGAGTGTGTGTGAAACACATTAATTTGGTCTTTTAATTTTTGTCGTATAGGAATACCAGATACTCCCTTCAGTAAGGACAGAAATGGCCATGTGAAGCGACCCATGAATGCATTTATGGTTTGGGCAAGGATCCACCGGCCAGCACTAGCCAAAGCTAACCCCGCAGCTAACAATGCAGAAATCAGTGTCCAGCTTGGGTTAGAGTGGAACAAACTTAGTGAAGAACAAAAGAAACCTTATTATGATGAAGCGCAAAAGATTAAGGAAAAGCACAGAGAGGAATTTCCTGGTAATCAAATGAACAAAGCTTCTCATTTCTTTTAAATAAATTTATTTAGGTAAAGATTTGGTTAGCCTGAGATGGAAAGACAAAATGTGTAATCTTTTTTCTAGTCTGATACATACAATAACGAACAATGGCTAATATTATACTAATGATTGAATTGGTACTGGGCATAAATGTTAAACAGAACCAAGTAGAGGGCTATCTAGTCTTATTTGCTAACTAATGCAAACCAGGGGACATACAGTTTTATTGTGTTTTTGATTAAATATATAGATATAAACTTCTGAAGATAAAAGCTCCAGAATTCTAGGCTATAGTTTTGTAAACATACTCGAAAATAAAGTTTTAAAATTATAGCAATAGGAAAAAAGTATGCACACTTAAAAGGCAATGAAAATGCAGGGATTCGCACGATGCTCTATTCTAATATTATGTGATTATCAGAACATAGTCCTGCCTTTTGATTGATAAATTTATCCTCATCATGATGTAATTTGAAATGAATTCTGATTTTTTCTTCCCCAGCAGTGAGGACATTAAGATTAATTCTGGGCCCTACCAGCATGGCTCAGTGGTTGAACATTGACCTATGAACCAGGAAGGTCATAGTTCAGTTCCTGCTCGGGGCACATGCCTGTGTTGTGGGCTGAATCCCCAGTGTGGGGTGTGCAGGAGACAGCCAAGCAATGATTCTCATCATTGCTGTTTCTATCTCTCTCTTCCTTTCTCTCTAAAATCAATATATATATTTATTTTAAAGATTAAGCTTGGGATAGCAGCCAGCATAACTGTGCATGGTAGAAAAAGAATTATTTTTTCTAAAGTATGAGCAAAGATGTTCTGGAGATGGAAGTCAGAGGCAGCAATTGTAGGGAACCAGCAATTCTGGTTATACTGTGGCTGTAACTGCCATAATGCCACTCTTCTGACCTTGGAAGGAAATTTGGTTATTTGTGGACTTGGAGACTGCCAAGTGTAGGTGAGTGACTCTTCCTAATCGAGGCATTACCATAGTGATTGCTCATTATGACCATTTCAGTGTAAGATATAGGCAATTGTATCTTGGAGAAAGTAAGAAAATAGGAGACAGATACTCTCTTACTGAGGCACTGTTTTACAGGTAAAGGAAAAGCTTTGGCATTCATTCAGACTTAATGCTTTTAATGTTGATTTTACTAAGATTCCATGTGTTTGGATATAAGACATTTGACTTTACTTTCTTTGAATTATCACAATGTTGGCCACTACTTAGAAGCTATATGGATATATGTGCTAAAATGCATAGAAATAGTATTATAGAGCTGGAAAAGATACTTTAGACAATAACTTATTTTTAAACAACTTAGCTAACAATGCAGAAATCAGTGTCAAGGTTTTCAGTTGTTGGTATGGAAAGTAATACAATCCTATATAATAAAACCCTAATATGCAAATTGACCAAACAGCAGAACGACCAGTAGCTATTACATGCACTGACCACCAGGGGGCAGACGCTCAATGCAGGAGCTGTCCCCTGGTGGTCAGTGTGTTCCCATCCGGGGAGTGCTGCTCAACCAGAAGCCAGGCTCACGGCAAGTGCAGGGGCAGTGGTGGGAGCCTCTCCTGCTTCCAGCAGCGCTAAGGACCTTTGGGGGATGTCCGCCTGCCAACTGTGAGAGGGCCCAGGCTGGGCGGACTGCCCCCCCCATCCCCAGTGCACAAATGTTGTGCACCGAGCCTCTAGTAATTAATAAATCCTAACATAAGAATAAGCTTTTGCATACTTACAACTGTAGACCTACTTTTGCCCCAGCCTATGTGTAAAGAACTATTTAAAGGCTATATAGGGTCCATATGTTCAAATTAAAAATAGTTTATTTTCTTCTATAGGTTGGGTTTATCAGCCTCGGCCAGGGAAGCGAAAACGCTTCCCTCTAAGTGTTTCCAATGTATTTTCTGGTACCACACAGAATATCACCTCTCCAAATCCTACAACAATTTATCCTTATCGCTCACCTACCTACTCTGTGGTAATTCCCAGCCTACAAAACACCATCATTCATCCAGTTGGTGAGTTGGTTTTGTAGTAGATTGTGAATATTTTAAATAGCTGTGTGAAAATGTTACCTCAAGTTGAAATTTTGCTTCTGTAAGCTTAAGAATTTAGAAAAACAACATTAAGGGGGGAAATGGAGAAAGTGAAAACATTAACTCAGAGGAGGAAAATTTTCTGTAAACGTCAAAGAAGTTGGTTTGCCAGAGTGGCAAAGATACCATGTGTAAAGCCTCAGACCTTTTAAGCAAATCAGGATGAGCCCATAGAATCAGGTAATGCAGGAAATGTCTGAGGTCACTCAGGAAATAGGAGTGTCTTTTTACTGTCAGCATGAAAGAATGCCTTACTAATGGGGTATGAGGCACCCTATCCTGGAATTTAGTATTGATGACTGATCATTAAAACTGTTTTCTTGCTGCTCTAGAAAAGCAATGGAAGTAATCTACTTTCTACCAAATATTTGTCTTATTATATCGTCTTTCCCTAAATTTCTCTTCTTTTATGAGTTTTTTACAACATTTTTGTCTGTATTTAAGAACCCCAAATTAAGAATCTAGTAGCAAAATTTGTTATAGAGCTATCTACCATTGGTTTGTTCTTTCAGAACGTATTTTAACCACATATTAGGCAGAGCTTTATACATCCGCTACCTAAAGCTACCTGCTCAGATCCTCTGGTAATAAAGCCTTCTCTATGTGCTGAGAAATTTAGATATCTTGAGAGTTGACTTATTAGAATCTTATGCATTTTCACCTTTTTTCTATAACATTTTAGCAATTGATAACAATGAAGTCACATTCAGGATGTCTAGGCTGTAAAGAAAGATGCAGAAAGCACTGATTTTATATCCTTGTTCTTTCCCAGCCCAGTCAGGCACTTTTACCCTCCCCTATTGGCAGGATCTATTTAAGCCTGATTTCTACCTAGGCTTAACTATGCTTTTATTGACTTACTTTATTTAGTCTGTTATATTATTTATGGCTTCTGTTTTCACAATCTGTTTCTTAATCTCTTTTTCTAAGACTGTCCCTTTCCATCTGCTTTTACTCACCATTAAATGCTGTATATTTGCCCAGGGACAAATATATCAATGTTCTCATTTGAGGCAGCTGACAATTTTATACAATACACAGTTGACCTTTAAACAACATGTGTTTGAACTGCATGCATCCACTTATACACAGTTATTTTCCCCAATCAATCCAATAGGCTCTCTGTATCAGCCGGCTTTGCATCCGCGATTCAACCAACAGTAAATATTATTTTCCATCAATGGATACAGAGGGCCAACTGTATTCATGGTTCTACCCTATTTTATATAGGAGACAAGCATCCTTAGATTTTGGTATTCGAGGGGTTCCTGAAACCAAACTTATGGGATAATAAGGGCAGTCTATATTTTATGCAATTCTGAGGAAAGACAATTACCAGGAAAGATCATATCTTCCATAAATTGACCTGTGGCAAATCCTGTTCTCACTTGGGAATTCACATTGAATGCAATAAACTAAAATAATTTTACTAATTGTTTCTTTAGCTTTTTCAATTAAAAAATTAAATGCCATTCATAATTTAGTTTAGTAACAAAATAAAATAAAGATTATACATGCCACTACATGGAAACCTCTATTAATGTTAAAAATAAATATATTTAGATAATAGAAAATTCAAACAGTATTGACAAATATAAAATGAAAATCTGGCTTTTTCTTCTGCTTCACTGCCCTGCTTCTCCCAGATATCCGCTCCTTAAAAGTAATCTCTGTCAGTGGTTTCATATTATTTATTTTAGAAACATTTATATATACATACCAACATTGCATGTATTTGTCTTGTATTTCATCACTCAATAATTTTATTCATTAAAAAATAGTTGAGCATCTGTTCAATGTCAAGAATTTAGAGACCTGGAGATAACAGCAGTGGACAAAATAAAAGGTCTCTCCTCTCATGGCACTTAGAATCTAGGTGAGAAAGAGAAACCGAACAACATAAAATAAGTAAACAAAATGACTTCACTTTGTTCAAAATGCTATGACAGAAATAAATAGAGGAGATTGATATTTCAACTGAAACATGAAAAACATGGAGTGACTCAATTAATACTTGACCTATGCTCTCTTTATTTCTGAAGGTGAAGCCCCACCTGCCATCCAGTTGCCCACACCTGCAGTCCAGCGTCTAAGCCCCATCACACTTTTCCAGCCTGCCGTCTCCAGTACTGCCCAGGTGGCCGTGCAGGCTCCAAATCTGCCCCTCCGCCCAGCACTCTCACCCCAGCGCTTTGCTGGGCCCTCCCAAACGGACACTCATCAGCTGCATTCTGGAGCCAGTCACTCTGTAAAGAGACCTACACCTGTCTCTCCGGAGAGCACCAATAGAATTCCAACTAGTGCAAGTACTGCCCATGCCAGATTTGCAACCTCGCCCATCCAGCCTCCCAAGGAGTATCCAAGCGTTTCCACTTGTCCCAGAGGTGCTCCAATCCCCCAGGCTCCTCCTCTTCCACACTCACATGTCTACCAGACTCCACCCCTTGGCCATCCAGCCACTCTATTTGGGACACCACCTCGATTCTCTTTTCATCACCCTTACTTCCTGCCTGGACCTCACTACTTCCCATCAAGGTAAATGAATTTTTATTTCTTTTCACTTACATCTAATGAATTTTCACCTCCGAAGGTGTATCTTTTTTTTTTTTTTTTTTTTACTGACAAAGGGATTTCCTTATTTCTGCTTGGAATCTAATTTAGATTAGAGGTTGAATAAGGGCCAAGCAGTTAACATAAATACATGAAGGGGGCTAAATGAGGACTGGGGGGGCCAAAGAGAGTACATGCCCCATCTAATAGGGCCACTGCTTCAGCTCTAGCCAACTGTTGCCACATGAAATATGGATGCCAATGTTGCCAGATCTGATTTTTCACGAGAAAATAGTTATAAGGGACCTTAAGATTATTTAGTCAACCCCCCTTACTATATAGACCTGTGTTTCTCAAATGTTATATATATACTAGGGG
>PVJC01031606.1:0-20469 GCA_004026665.1 Murina feae | reverse complement strand
CAAAGCTATCGTTCAGAATTGAGGGTCGGATAAAGAACTTCACAGACAAGAAAAAGCTAAAAGAGTTCATCACCACCCAACCAGTATTATATGAAATGCTGAAAGGTATCCTTTGAGAATGAGGAAGAAGAAAAAGGAAAGTAAAAATTATGAACAACAAATATATATCAACGAGTGAATCTAAGAATCAAGTGAATAAGAAATCTGATGAACAGAACAAACTGGTGAATAGAATAGAATCAGAGACATAGAATGGAGTGGACGGACAATTTTGGGGGGTTAAGGGTGTTGGGGATGCGTGAAGAGACTGGACAATAATTGTACACCTATGGATGAGGACAGTGGGGGGGCAAGGACAGAAGCTGGGGTGGGAAATGGGAGGAGGGGAGCTATGGGGAAAAAAAGAGGAACAACTGTAATAATCTGAACAATAAAAAAAAAAATGAAAAAAAATCCCTATACATGGAATGCAACAGTTTGTGAAGATCATCTCTTACCCCCATTTCCAACCTACAGCCCTCCATCTGGTACTGAAGTGGGGAGAATTCTGCAGCATTGGAGCCATAAAGGGCTAGGGCAGTATGACTCTCCATTCACATACAAGTAAACACAATACAAACTGGACATTTAAAAAAAAATACTGTTAGCCCTAGCTGGTTTGGCTCAGTGGATAGAGTCTCAGTTTCTGGTCAAGGGCATATGCTCAGTTGCGGGCTCGATCCCTAGTTGGGGGCGTGCAGGAGGCAGCCAATCAATGATTCTCTCTCATCATTGATGTTTCTGTTTCTCTCTCCCTCTCTCTTCCTCTCTGAAATCAATAAAAAATATTTTTTAAAATAGTAATTAAAAAAATACTGTTATATGGGGAAGAGAAATAAAAGTTACCAAGTCTTTGAGATTAGTTAATTAAGATCTTGAAGCCTTTGAAAAGGTCTCAGCAGCCACAGTGCTGTTTATGTTGTATTAGAAGAACCTACACTTTAATTTCTCTCAGGCCAGAAGCCCTAATATTTACCTTGTTTTAAAGCATCAGTTTCACCCTAGTGGGTTTGGTTCAGTGGAGACACAGGTTCGATTTCAGTCAAGGGCATGTACCTGGATTGGGTTGGAGGCAACCAATCAATATGTCTCTCTCACATTGGTTTCTCTCTCTGTCTCTCCCCTTCCCTTCCACTCCCTAAAAATCAATGGAAAAAATATCCTTGGGTGAAGATTAACAACAACAAAAATAAAGCTTCAGTTTCCACATTTGGAAGATAAAGGAGGTTGGATTTAATGGCTCCTAGGTTACCCCAAGTTGGGGAGATTCCATATTCTGCAATGCCCAGATGTTTTCATTAGAGATGCTCAAGTCCTCCATCTCAATAACATGTTAATCATCTGACCAACTGCTCAGCTTTCCTGCTTTATGAGATCATCACTGCCAGTTCCAAGTGCATTTGGCTGCCAGAGAGCAAACATTCCATGTGTGAACTGGGGATACATATTGCTGTGACAATAGTTCTGGCAAATTTGAGGCATGCTGATTTAATCAGGAACAGCACTAAATGTGGTGCAGTCTCCAACACAGAATTAGAGACCTGGGCCTCGGGCAAAGCCTCTGAATTTGCTTTCAGGGCAGCATCAATCTTAATGCTCCAGGGCTTCGAGGAGCCAAGAATCAGAATCCTAGAAACCTTACACCTACCAAAAGTCCTCAGAAAGTTACCGGATCTACCCCATCTTCGATCACATAGGATTTATTACATCTGAACCATCCTCAGCCTTGTCCATTAGGCTGAGGTTCTACTTGATGTGATGATCCACAGTTGGGGCTTAAACCATCCTCCGGAGGCACTTGGGTAATCCGTGTATATTACATGATTAAAGAAAGTCACTGCAAAACGATCGTAATCTCAAAGTGACAACCCACATACAGTTTCCAATAGGCATCAGTATCTCCTTTAGATACCTCAGACCTTCAGATCCATAGATGAAGCAATACGTTGGGGTGAGGAGTTGATTTTTTTGTCTTCTCAGTGAATTCTTACACAATTTTCTGAGTGGCATCATTGAGGTATATGAAATATGTAGAAACACAGAGAAGGGAGGAGAGTGGTAGGGAAAGGGTCACATTTGTTGAACAACATCAACATAGGGATTAACTATACAGGCACTGTGGAGTAGGTGAAGGTGGGCAAACGGGAAGAGAATGGGGGATGGAAAGAGACTGCTTGGGGTGATGAGAACACCATGCAGTGTGCAGATGATGTTTTGTTGAATTGTACACTCGAAACCTGTACAGTTTTCTGAACCAATGTGATCCCAATACATTCCACAAGAAAATAAAAAAAGAATACAGGCACTGCAGTTAGATTGCTTGGGTTTGAATCCTGGGTCTCCCACTTCCTGGCTGTACTGTCTAACCGAAGGCAAATTACTTCAGTTGGAAGTGCCTCAGTTCCCCATAGTACTATTACGAGGGTGACATAAATTAATTTCTGTAAAGCACTAAGAACAATGCCTGCCCCCATATAAGTACTATGTAAGTGTGACTTACTGAGGCAAGTCCTATGCTAACTGCCTTGTACATATTATTTGTTTAGTATTAACAATTTCTTTTGAAAAGAAAAATACAGGAAATTACTGAGTCCTATTACACAAGTTATAACAATGTCTGTGACAAGGAGTATGTATGAAGAAAGAAATATACAGATATATAGATCAAGCCCTTGTTTCTTCTACTAGTCCCTTTTACATAAAGGATTTCATACTGTGCTTGATTATTGTTTTGTTTTCTTTTTTGACACCATCATATGAATTGGAAATCTTTCCATATCAGGGTATGTAGCTCCACCTCATTCTTTTAACTGCTGCATACTATTACATAATATGGATATACACATATTATTTACACATCCCTTATAGTGATTGTGTACAGTACAGGATGTGGGAGGAAATAGAGGTGGCAAAGCAGCAGAAAGCGTAGTTCCCCACGAAGCTTGTAACTTTGTGGGGGAATTTGGAACTTAAATGAAATAATCCGAAACCAGTACAAGAAGGTATGTAATAAAATAGTAAATTGAATTTAAAACTAAGTGTCAATGGTAGTGATTTAATAGGAAATAACACATTGTACATAACAATGGAGCTGAGGGCCTGCATCCTGAAAGGCCTGTCTGAGACAGAGAACAAATTTACCCATTAATTCTTCCAGCCTCTTAAAAAATTGCTCAAGACAAGAAGGACAAGTCTACACTCCCTTAACAAGCTGCAACACAGCAGCACACTGGTGTCTCAGCTGGAGGTGGAATGCTGCAGGCCGAGGTGTTCTGCAACTTGCTAAGCACGTGGGCAGCATCTTCCTTCTACAGCTGTGCAGGAGAGTGTTCACACCTCCATCTTCTGGTAAAGGCTGGTGTTCTCCCTGAATCCCAAGTGGTGCAGATCCCTCAAAGCACAGTGACCCTGCTCCAGGAGCCAAAATGAATGCTCTCTTTTTCGAAGTCCACAGACCATTGTTTGACCTTGCTTCCTTGGGAAGAATTCACAGGGTTGTGAGAGCAGTTGTACCATAGGGCCAACCTGGGAACATTCTGTGCTTAGGTATTCATAAGCTTTTGCCAAAGCTGTATTTCTTTTACTCCACCCCTAAGTACTAGTCACCACCTAAGTCAGTAACACCTGGTTGCCATAGAGAATTAGATTGTGTCAAAGCCCACACTTGACATTCCTTCTGCAAGGCCCTACCCAGCAGCATTTTAATACCTTACTTGGATATAAACCTTTTGACCCAATCCTTGACCTCTTATACTTCTATACATGCCTTTCTATACTGATGGGAGAGTCAATAATAGAAAAATATTTACTGGACACTTACTATGTATTTAGCACTGTATAAAGCGTGGGATTGGGATGTTGGGGGAGGGAGGATTATAAGAAAAGTGAGACATGACCCTTGGGGGCTTAAAACTTTAATACACACAAGAACACAACACAGTAGATCCTGAAGTGGCATAGACAATATGCCTCACCCAAGTCACCTCCAACTAATCGGCTCTCAGCTCCTTCTGGCAACCCTGGGGTGTGAGTTCAGTAAAACAGGATGTCCCAACGTGGCAAACAGATCAACATTTTGCTCACAGAGATCACAGAAAGTCAGTGTTCCCCTGATCACTTAGAAACCAAAATGACTATTCCATTTGTTCCTCTAGCTTTTTATTTTCCAATACAGAACAGAAAAACTAGTACAATGTCTTTAAACTCTTCACCTACATTCATCAATATTGCTATATTTATTTACTGTATCTTTCTGTATTATACATTCCCACCCTATCCAACCTATTTGAAAGTCAGTTGTAGACATTAGATATAATGTCTACATATATCTAAAAACTTTGACATATATCTTCTCAGAGTGGCAATTTCCTACCTTGGAAGAAATTAAACATTGACATACAGTTCATATTCACTTTTCCCAATTATCTACACAACAATGCTCTGTTGACTCTTCTCCTTTTTAAAGATTGAAATAAAATCAAGGATTAGTCATGGCATTTGGGTGTCCTGTCTCTTAAATCTCTTTTACTCTGTAACAGTACCCTAATCCCTACTTTTGTCCTTTCCTCATCTTGACGTTTGTGAAGACTGCAGATCAGTTGTTTTGGAGAATGATCCACAATTTGGATTTATCTGATTATTTCCTCATGATTGGATTAAGATTCTATTTCTTTTTTTTTTAATTATTGTGGTAAAATATCTGTAACACAAAATTTACATTTTAACCACGTTTAAGTACATAATTCAGTGGTATTAAGTACACTAATAATATTGCACAACCATCACTACTACTGCTATTTCCAGAATGTTTTCATCATCCCAAACAGAAATTCCATATCCATTAAAGAATAACTCCTCATTTCAATATCCCCCCAGCTCCTGGCAACCATCATTCTACTTTCTGTCTATGAATCTGCCTATTGTAGGCACCTCATATAAGTAGAATTTGATGTTTTGTGTCTGGTATATTTCCATTAATATAATGTATTCAAGTTTCATTCATGTTGCAGCATGTGTCAGAATTTCCCTCCTTTTTAAGGCTGAATAATTTTTCCTTTTAAAAATTTTTTTTATTGTCTAAAATTTTACATATGTCTCCTTTTCCCCCAATTGACGACCCCCCACCCCCCGCCCAGCCATTTTCACCCCTAGCAAGCCCCCATCACCCCAGTGTCTGTGTCCATTGGTTATGCTAATACGCATGCATACAAATCCTTTGGATACTCTCTAATACCCCATCCCTTACCATTTGTCTCTCTAATCTATTCTTGTTCATCAAATTATGTTGATCATTATATCCCACATATGAATGAGATCATGTTATATTTATCTTTCTCCAACTGGCTTATTTCACTTAGCATAATGCTCTTCAGTTCCATCCATACTGTTGCAAATGGTAAAAATTCCTTCTTTTTTATAGCAGCGTAATATTCCATTTGTAGATGTACCACAGTTTTCTAATCCACTCATCTGCTGATGAGTACTTAGGCTGTTTCCAAATCTTAGCTATTGTAAATTGTGCTGCTATGAACATAGGGGTGCATATATCCTTTCTGATTGGTGTTTCTGGTTTCTTGGGATATATTCCTAGAAGTGGGATGACTGGGTCAAATGGGAGTTCCATTTTAACTTTTTGAGGAAACTCCAAATTGTCTTTTTTAATTTTTTAAAAATTTCTTTATTGATTAAGGTATTACATATGTGTCCTTATCCCCTTATTGCCCCCCCACCCCATTTCACTCATGCCCTCACCCCATTATTGTCTGTGTCCATTGGATAGTCTTATATGCATGCATACAATTCCTTTGGTTGATCTCTCCCCCTAACCCATCTTCCCCTACCTTCCCTCTGAGGTTTGATGGTCTAATCGATGCTTCTCTGTCTCTGGATCTGTTTTTGTTCATCAGTTTATGTTGTTCATTATATTCCACAAATGAGTGAGATCATGTGATATTTATCTTTCTCTAACTGGCTTATTTCACTTAGCATAATGCTCTCCAGTTCCATCCATGCTGTTGCAAATAGTAAGAACTCCTTCTTTTTTACTGCAGGGTAGTATTCCATTTTGTAGATGTACCACAATTTTTTAATCCAGTCATCTGCTGATGGGCACTTAGGCTGTTTTCAAATCTTAACTATGGTGAATTATGCCTCTATGAACATAGGGGTGTATATATCCTTTCTGATTGGTGTTTCTAATTTCTTGGGATATAGTTTCTTTTTCTCGGCATCCTCTCCAGCACTTGTCGTTTGTTGATTTGTTGATGATAGCCATTCTGACAGGTGTGAGATGGTATCTCTTTGTTGTTTTGATTTGCATCTTTCAGATGATTGGTGACTTTGAACATGTTTTCATACTCTGGGCCTTCTGTATGTCCTCTTTCGAAAAGTGTCTATTTATTAGATCTTTTGCCCATTTTTTAATTGGATCGTTTGTCTTCCTTTTGTTAAGTTGTATGAATTCTCTGTAAATTTTGGAGACTAAACACTTATCAGAAATATCATTGGCAAATATGTTCTCCCACACAGTGGGCTTTCTTATTGTTTTGTTGATGATTTCTTTTGCTGTGCAGAAGATTTTTATTTTGATGTAATCCCATTTGTTTATTTTCTCCTTAGTCTCCATTGCCCTAGGGGCTGTGTCTGTAAAGATATTGCAATAACATGTGTCTGCTATTTTGTTGCCTATGAAATCTTGTAAGATTTTTATGGTTTCCTGTCTTATATTTAAGTCCTTTAGCCAGTTTGGGTTTGTTTTAGTGTATGATGTAAGTTGGTGGTCTAGTTTCATTTTTTTAAATTAAGTATATTTTATTGATTTTTTACAGAGAGAAAGGGAGAGGGATAAAGAGTTAGAAACATCGATGAGAAACATCGATCAGCTGCCTCCTGCACACCCCCCACTAGGGATGTGCCCACAACCAAGGTATATGCCCTTGACCAGAATCAAACCTGGGACCCTTCAGTCTGCAGGCTGACGCTCTATCCACTGAGCCAAACCGGTTAGGGCTCTAGTTTCATTTTTTTGCATCTATCTGACCAAATTTCCCAGCACCATTTATTGAAGGGACTGTGTTGACTCCATTGTATGCTCTTGCCTCCTTTGTTAATATTAATTGAGCATAATGGCTTGAATCAATTTCTGGATTCTCTGTTCTGTTCCATTGGTCTAGATGTCTGTTCTTGTGCCAGTACCAGGCAGTTTTGAGAACTGTGGCTTGGTAATATAGCTTGATATCTGGTATTGTGATCCCTCCAACTGTGTTCTTCTTTCTCAGGATTGCTGTGGCTATTTGGGGTCTTTTTTTTATTCCAGATGAATTTTTGAAGAATTTGTTCTAAATCTTTGAAATATGCCATTAGTGTTTTAATGGGGGTTGCATTGAATCTGTAGATTGCTTTGGGTAGTATGGACATTTTAATGATGTTATTCTACCAATCCATGAACATGATATGTTCTTATGTCTTCCTCTATCTGAATAATTTTTCTTGTATGTATATTCAACATTTGGCTTATCCATTCATTTGTTGATGGACACTTAAATTGTCTTTAACTTTTGACTATTGTGAATACTGTTGCTATGAAAATCGGTGTATAAGTATCTACTTAAGTCCCTGCTTTCAGTTCTTTTAGGTATATACCTAGTAGTGGAATTGCTGAATCACATGATAACCCTATGTTTAACTTTTTGAGGAACTGCCATACTCTTTCCTATAGCAGCTACATTCATTTTATATTCACACCAGCTTCTAATTATTTTTTAACTTTAATGCACACATTTATTATAGTGAAAAGAAATTATAATTTATTTATTTATATGTATCCAAATGCTTTATTTTACAAAAAATAGTCAAAGAAATAATTATTTGTAAATTCCGTGAGGATAATTGGTTAGAAAAAATTTTTTTAACTCCAGATAGAAAAGTTTTCTTTAGAAAACACCAGGTCTCTCAGGAGTGCCTGAATGTTGAGCAGAGAATCCTTCGTTGAGTTATAGCTGTTCAACTTGTTGAAATTTCAGGGGAAGAGACCAAGGGGATCTCTGATGAGGTCACCTAACTCTTACAGCTTCCAATTCATATTTTTTAAAATCCTCACCTGAGGGAGCATACGTTGAGAGGGGACGGGGGAGAGAGGGAGAGAGAGAGAGAGAGCAATTGGTTGCATCCAGACCAGGAATCAAATCTTTTGGTGCACAGGACAATGCTCCAAACAACAGAGCCACACAGCCAGGGCCCAACTTCCAATTCTAAGGAGATTTCCAATTTCTCTATATCCTCGCCAACACTTTTCTTTTTTTCTTTTTTACAATAGTCATCCTAATGAGCAAGAAGTGGTATGTCATTGTAGTTTTCATTTGCATTTCCTTAATGACTAATAATGTTGAGTATCTTTTAATGTGCTTATTGACCATATCTTTTTTGGAGAAATATCTATTCAAGTTGTTTATCCATTTTTGAATTGGGATTTTTGGGTGCTTTTTGTTTTTGTTTTTCTTTTTAAGTTATCAGAGTTGTTTTTACGTTCTGAATATTAATCCCTTATCAGATATATGATTTGCATATATTTTCTTGCATTCAGTGGATTGTCTTTTCACTCACTTACAGTGTCTTTTGATGCACAAAAGTTTTTAATTTTGAAGTCCAAATTACCTATTTTTTCTGGTGTTGTCTGTGCTTTTGATGTCATATTCTAGAAATCATTGTTAAATTCGATGTCATGAAGATTTTTCTGTGTTTTCTTCTAAGAGTTTTTGCTCTTAAGTTTAGGCCTTTGAATCATTCTGAGTTAATTTTTGTATATAGTGTAAGGTATAGGTCCAATTTCATTATTTTGTGGGTGGGGATATCCATTTTTTTCAGCATCATATGTTGAAAAGACTCCCTTTACCCATTAAATTGTCTTGGCATGCTTGTCAAAAATCAATTATTTCTGGCTATTATTTCTTCGCTCTCTTTTTCTTTGGTCTATTGTCTGCTATGCTCCATTTTAAGAAGTATATGGTTTTTTCCAACCTCTTTCTCATATTTATACCCACTCCCTCAAAGAAAAGGAGAATGAGAAGAGAAGTCCTAAAGGCAAAAGAATTTAGTATTTTGGTGAACTGTATTTGAATGCCAGGAAGAGTGCAACCTCCTGGAGGTGCCCAATTTTCAGATAAGCATTCAAATTGTCAATAATGAGGAAGCATTTTATTCTATCTTGAATCCATTCCCTTACTAACTTAGGCACAACCATTCTCTCCATTTTTTTCCCCTGTGTTACCAAACTTAAAAGAAACAAGTATGCTTACAAGTCATGTTGTTTTGAAATCCCAAATGGGAATGGACTAATTTGGGGTGTGTATTTAGCCTTTAACTCATAGAAGAAGAAGGGTTGCAATTAATCAATAGTTATTTATTGAGCACAATTTATATGGGACACTGTAACATAAAATTCATATACATGGTGGTAGCTTACAGTATAGTTGGGGAGGCTATATCTTCTTATATACAATATCTATCGCATTCTATCTGTCTATCTATCTATGACTTGATAATTACTTGGAGATGGGAAAGGGGAAAATTGAAATCGTTTTAAAAATTCCAAAGGTAGGGTGTTTGGGGGATTGTTAAAGGGGAACAGTAAATTTAGGTTTCAGGTTTAGGATGGAGAATATTGATATTAAAATGCAAAGGCAGGAATGAATAAGATATCTGGAGACAGTGAGAGGGCCAGCCTGACTAAATGAGAGGATATGTGTGGGAGACCACTGGTGCATACGTGGGGTGGGGCTAAATTATGTAGGCTTTTTAAATAACTAAGCAAAGGAATGTGCACTTGATGTAGTAACAGTAGGACAGCCTTTAAAGTGTCTAAATGACATGGTTAATTTTTTGTAACAGAGGAGTGGCACACTGGTGTAGGTAGGATAGTCCAGGAGGGGATGTGGGAAAAATTATTAGAGCAGGGGAATTGATTCCGTTTTCATAGGACTGCCCTGAGGGGAAAAAAAGCATCCAATTGCCCTGCATCCAATACAAGATTGAGGTACTTCCCAAAACTTCTCATTGAAATTCACTGTTAGAAAATGCTCTGGACTCAAGATCCTATGTGATTTTGCCCAAATTCAACCTGGCCCCCTAACCTTTTGTGTTAATGACATAAAATTCTCACTCTTGGCTCTGCTTTGGTTTGGCACCCTATCTAGATTGCCTCACTGTGTGCCGTGTTTGCAAAGCATCCAAGCTACAGGTACGGCTATAATTTGTTTTCTTCTTTTTGCAGGTCAAAGTCTTCTAAAGCTAGTAGTAGATCAAATGGAATTGTCTCTTTTTGAGGTACATGAACAATGGGAGACACTGCATTTGACCTTTAGGATCTTCTCCCAACTTCTTCCCCTCCTCCCCTAGATGCTAAGCCTTGTCAGGGGCTAGTACTTTCTTCATTCATTGCTTTCCCAAAACAGCTGGAAATTACATGTGATGCACACAAGTGGTTCCAGATGCTCAGTTCCAGACAGGTATGCTGAGTCTTGCTAGCTGACATTTGAGAGGGTAAAGAGTGTCCTGTGTGCTGGAATCAGGGAAGATGCAAGAACACCTGTGAGCATTCCAGAGCACAGTGTTGGACAATGGCATTGAGGAGCCTTTGAGTGATCGCCCCCGTGGTCAGAGCCGCCTGCATTTTTACCCTCCCTTCTTGGCCTTGACACTCCCAACACTGGAATTTCTTCAGATGACTACCGTGTTTGGTTTTCAACCAGTACACACAAAGAAAAGAGATTTTTTTTTTGTCTGCTTTTGCTGAATGGAATCTCTTGGTTCTACTTACTGGTCATGCCTTAGACACTGTGGGGCTGGTTAGGACATTAAACTCTGAGCACATAGGACTCCTAGCTTTACTGAATCTTTTTCCATATGCTGAGTATAAACTTCATCCTTCCCCTTATCCCCCAAAGCCCTTCAATCTATGGGTAATTCTACAGCCAATTCCCAGCTAATATTCTACCCATAAATTGTTATTTCAGCTAAACTTTCCCAAACTTGAGCATTCTTACCAAATATTTTGGGCTTCCTCACAATCTAGTTATCTTCTTATCTGCATGCTTTTCTGGTATAATTTTAAAGTAGTGAAAAATCTCCTCTTATTTTAAAGGGTGCGCAATAAGTTCAGCCCCCCAAGGGATGTTGCAGAAATCTGCATACCTAATTCCAGCCATCCCAGAGTTTCAGGTAAAATTTCTGAGAAACCTTTGTGTTTTGGTTGGTGTGTGTATGTGTCTTTTCACCATTTCCCCCCTTAACTGAAAATTGTGAGGAACAAGAAAAGGGATTGTGAATCATAATCACTAAAAATAACATGCACACACAAACACACGGAGAGGCTTTGCACTTCCCATTTCTGACCCAGGGCTAGAGGCAACTCCAGGTGAGTAAATTTGCAGATGCCCATGCGTGTCCGGAACAGTCCCTCAGGGTCATTAGAGACTGTCAAGTGGGGGCGAGGGGGCCAGTCTTCCGATTTGGTTTTCTTTCAGAACTTTTGTCCAGGGAGCATCCTGTTCTGTTATATGTATACCCACTGCAGTCTTCAAATTGCTAGGTGGAGAACAATACTCAAGTACCTGGCATTGGGTTAGAAATAGAAATAGCACTCAGCAGTCCTCCCCCACAAGCCCTTCTGTATTTTGTCTCTCCTTCTCCACCCCACTCAGATCCTCAGAGCTTAACCCCATCCTCACTCAACAGTGAAAGGCATTTTTAAATGTTCTCAATTATACCCTTGATCCTCGCACATATTTATTAAGCAGCTCTTTACCCTCCAGAACATTAGGCATAAAACTGAGCATCTTCCTCCTCCTTCACACACTTGGGTCTGGCCAGCTGGGTGTGCTGCCGAGTTGGGGCCTCTCAGAAGTGAGTTGAGCCTAGTCCTTGAGTGAGGGACCCACTGGGGTGGAGGCTGTGCTCCTTGGGGATTTGCATTTTGCAGGCTATATTTAGAAGCAGTTTTCCTCCTTCTAGAGAGCAGTGGCCCACTCTGGCTATAATTATGACTAGAAAATCACTTTCTCTCAGAAACTCTATTTTCAGGTTTTTGCTATGTTTTTTGAAATGGCCTTGCAGACAGGTGGTCCCAGTGCATCCTGTCTCCTGAGGAAGGAGCCTGGGGCTGTTCAGTCAAATGTCACTCTGCTATCTTGGAGTTATCTGAGTTATCTTGGAGGAACTGAGGTAGGGCCTTAGGAACAGCAGGGACTGAAAATTCTTATTTTCATCACCTTGCCAGTCAGTGAAGTCTTGAGTAGGTTCACTGCATAGACAGCCTAGAAGACAGGATTCATGGATTGTGTACCCACTTTCTCCCGAATCAGACCTATGCTACTTCCACCCAGATAGCATCACACAATGGCCAACGGAGCCAGACTACCTAGGTTCAAATCCCACATTACTAGTTGTGTGACCTCCTTGCTCATTGTGTGAACTTGGGCAAATTCCTGAATAATGCCTACCTTTAAGGATTATTGGGAGGATTAAATAAGTTAATACATGCAAAGTGTGTATTAGAATAGGGACTGGCAAATATTATAGAACAATATTATGATTATGTGTTTTCTTTCCTTGTCTGTAAAATAAGGAAAATGCTATTATTAATGTTATGCTGGTCATTCTGCACTACGATAGGAAGAGCACCCACTGTGGGTCGAATACTTACTGTACATGACATGATGAGGAGATGCAGAGGAAAATAAAGACATGGCTCTTACCCACTGGGAGGGGAAGGGAGACTTTGCAGAGAAATTCTCAGAGAACATGCAAAAAGGAAGAGAATTTCACACACTGCTTTCCCTTATGGAGACAGTCATGACACAGAATCTGTCAGAGGCTTGGGGACCCATGGTCTCTTCTCCACCCAGAACAGCATATCAGCGCAGCCTGAGGATCAAAGAAAGCTGTGGAGGGATCATTCAGGCCTCTGGCATGCTCAGCCTTGATTTTTGGACTGCAGCTTCCTGCCTTAGTGATTGGCCTGTCCCTGTGGCCAATCCTCACACCTGAGGCCTCCTATTTGGCCCAGGGTGTGGAAGGACTTGACCTGGCCAACTGGGATTTTGGCAAGGGTCTCTTGAGCACCTGATGGGCTCCAGAAATCTGCCCCAGGGGATTCTGGCTCCACTTCCAGGCCTGGCCCACACTCAGAGCCCATGCTCTGGGCACAAAGGTGCCATCTTTAGTGTGCCTGTGGCACGCTGTGGCTGTGCCCAGCAAGTTGCCTCCACTTCTCTTGAACCCCAACCCATTCTAGGCTTTTATGATCAGAGTCCTCCTTGCTCTCTCTTATGCATCCAAATCCTACCCAAATCTATCAGGTCCACTTAATCTTACCTTCTCTGTGCTGCACCAGCACAGTCATGGGTGACCCTGAGGCGGGGGGCGGTGAAGGATTAGAAAAGTCAGACAATAGAATAAAGCAGGGGCTGGGTGGGATGCTGCCCTCTGATTAGAGAGACAGTGCCACGGCCTGCAAGCCGAGTCTTTATTTTATAGCCAGATTCCATGGGGCAAAGTAAGGGCGTGGTCAAGATGTTTACAGTGTTCTCGTGGGTTTTGAATCTACTCAATTCCATGCACTTGACCAAGCTCTGTTTTCTTGCTGCACCTCCCACAGCTCATATCACTCAGCCACGTGGGACCATAGGTTCAGACCATAAGGTCAGACTTACAACTATAGCTCATTAGTCCGAGGCTTGAACCTGTCCACTGTAGCCGCTCTCCACACTTCTTCATGAAGCCTTCCCTGAGTGTCCAGCTCACACCACAGCCTCACTGTCCTAAGTCTCCTAATTAATGATTCCATTTATTTAGAAATAAAAAATGTGCTTAATTATAGTTCCCAAAAATATTTGACTACCTGTTTGGTTGCAAGTCACAGGGGTGGGGCATTAGGGACAGATGATCTATCAAGAAGCTTAAATTCTAAGAGGATGGCCTGAAAAATTCCCTATTGTCATATGTTCCTTTTCAGGCCTGATGTTAATATTTAACTAAATAATGATGATGATGATGATGATGATGATGATAAGTAAACAATTTGGAGTCCTGCTATGTTTCCAGTACTGTACTAAGAACTTACCTAAGCTATCTGATGCCTTAATAGTAGTATTCCTATAAGACAGTGGTTCTCAACCTTCTGGCCCTTTAAATACAGTTTCTCATGTTGTGTCCCAACCATAAAATTGTTGCTATTTCATAACTGTAATGTTGCTACTGTTATGAATGTAATGTCAATATCTGATATGCAGGATGGTCTTAGGCGACTCCTGTGAAAGGGTCGTTTGACCGTCAAAGGGGTCGCGACACACAGGTTGAGAACCCCTGCTATAAGGTAAGGTTGTTATTAATCCTACTTTACATATAAAGCAACCAAGATGCAGAAAGGTTCAGTATTGTCCAATGTCAGTATTTGGGTCAGACAGTCTGACTTCATTGTTCATATCTTAATCATGTGTCATATTTTTCCTGAGTTTCACCTTTTCTGTTTCAGTAGAATGAAACTCTTTGAAGGCAGGCACCTGTCTCATCCTTCCTCACTTATACATCTTATTTCCTCCACTACACAGCAAGTTATTGAAAGCAGAATTCAAATCGTATTTATTCTTATATTTTTATATATCCTAGTACATCTTTATGCTCCCCCATGTCCCCCAAATACTAGTATCCTAACTTAATTAGAGCTCCAAAAATATTTCTTGGATAAGGTAATTTTAAAAATCAGACAATAAGCTAGTAGCCAATGTAACCCCAATAAATTTAATTTAAGTAAATAAATAAAAATAAAACAATGGCATTAAAATCACCAAAAAATAAAGAAGAAAGAAAGAAAAGAAAAGAATAATTAAATGGAAGATTTGAGTATGTCTGGCCTCCCCTTCAATCCTCCTTTGAACTGCTCATACTCTTATACAACCTGTAAAGATATCTAGACAACTATAATTTTAGGGTCTTAGAAAGCCAGTCTAGAATTGAGCCCAGCAAGGTAAAATGATAGAGAACAATGAATCATTTGCATAGTACATTGTAGAGGAAAAGTATGAAACATAGAGTTCAGGATAGGGGTAGAGGAAGGGCTGTAATAGCAATGAATTTCATTCTTTGAAATATTGCCCAACATCCTGGTATTTGGGGAATTTACTTCCCTTGCCTGATTCAAACTGTGGCCTCCCTAGCCAAGCCTGACAGCCTGGACTGTCACTTTGGAGCTGTTGGTTTTCCCCTGAGCCCCTCCAGATCTACTACCCTCTCATTCATCTCAGGGCACATATTGGGTGCAAACTAAGTGTAAGAGTAGATGCTCTTGGGACAACTGATGTTGAACTCAAATTGATAAATAACCACTGAGCTTTTAGATTCAGAACTATGCCTTGGGTGCATGGGAAAAATCTCCCCTGATTTGGGTTCAATCATTCAGGGACTCACAGCATTGAGCAGGCTGAGCACACTGCCTCAGCAAGAAGATGAGCTCTAGGAAAAGGTGTCCTCACACAGGATCTGAAGGAAAAAGGAGAGCTGCCCCAGTGGGTAGGTGGGAGGATGGGTGGAGCTGAGAGATCCTTCCAGAGATGAGAGCAGCTTTCCATTTTAAGGACTTCAGGTCTATAGGTCCACAGTTCTTAGGATGGAAACTTATAAAAATAGCACTGTCAGGAGGGCCTCTTCACTCTCCAGTGGACTCTGTTCCTAAGCCTCTCTCTTGGTTCCTTTCATCTCATACCAGCTACCCAAAGAACCTAGCCTTGAAGCAGTCCACCTTTGTGTTGCTCCCCCTTAGAGCATGCAGCCTTTTCCTGGCCAGTGTCCCAAAATCTAAGAAACCTATAATAGCAGTTGGATAAAGGGACACTAGAGGTCCCATTAAAAGTCGTGTGGGAATTTTAGAGCTTACATCTATGGAAAACCAATAGAAGATAAATTTAAACTTGTTGAAAGCAACCAACACAAAAGCAGGATTTCTTAACCTGGGGTCCATAAATCCCCAAGGAAGTCTATGGCAAATTCAGTAGTGGACAAACCACTGAAATTGTGTGTAAAATAATATATGTATGTATAGGTGTGGCTGCATTTCTTCTGGAACAGGGTTCATAATCTTTATCAGATTGTTTTTAAAAAATATATTTTTAATTGATTTTAGTGAGAGAGAGGAAGGGAGAGGGAGAGGGAGAGGGAGACAGGCAGAGAGAGAGAGAGAGAGAGAGAGAGAGAGAGAGAGCGCTCCATGAGAGAGAAACATCAACAGGCATTGGCTGCTTCCTGCACATCCCCTACTAGGGATCAAGCCCGAAACCCAGGCCTTTGCCCTGACCAGGAATTGAACTGGTGACTTCTTGCATGGGTCAACGCTCAACCACCTAGCCATACGAGCTGGGCTATCAGATTCTTCATTGAATTCTATTAGATCTCCTCAAAAGTTAAACAAAACAAAGAATTTTTCTAGAGGATAAAGGTGGGAATGGGGTGTCAGGGGAATTTGGAGGACATTCCAGCTCCTCCCACTTCCCATGTGTTGCAAACATGTGCACAGTGAGAAACAATGACAAATACAGGGAAGTGACGGGTCACTTTTTAAAAAAGACTTCCAAACCCCGAGAATTTCTCAGATTGTCTTATAAAAGTTGTCCTCCTCTCCTTAAGTAACACTACTCTTTCTTACTGTCCCTCTTCCTTCCATTTTGTCTTCACTGCTACAGGAGAACCTATTCTAGCAGCTGCTACTTGTTCAATGGGATTAAGGTTAGAAGGGAAGAGGTGCTTGTTTGTCAGTCAGGGTCCCGGAAAGTTTGAGTATGTCGTTTATGTGATTTAGTAGTTACCAAACTTTTCAAGCTTACAACACTTCAAAAACACCTCTGGATTCCTCCAAGGAATTATAATTATACTTTCAGTACCCGTGAAGGAAAAATTGCATGCTGATAAAAAGCTACTATGCATTAAATAATCCTTTATATGTATTTTAAAAATCACAGCGGCATCTGTGTGTGTTTGAAAACTAGCTCAGCACCTGGGAGATGAATTATTTGTTTGGTTGTAGGCAGTGTTTGGTGTGCATCAGGATGCAAGGCCCCCTTGCTGTAATTGAGGACCCTCTCCCACTCCCACAAAGTGAGAATCACTGGTCTAATTTAATGTCTTCACTTTATAGATGAGGAAACTTTGGTCTAGGAAAATGAAGTTCCTAATAAGGTAGGATGGAGCCCATTCCAGAACCTGTTTCTCCTAATCATCGCCTGGATTTTTTGCCGGATGCCCAGGCAGCTATAAATGCTCTTAGGACATCCAGTCTTCCATTGGCCCTGGAACAGCCTCATCTCCCACATCCACAGCCCCACTTACCCCTCTCTTCCCTCACTGACAAGTCTCCAAAAGGGCACCTAAGGCAAGAAATGACTCTTGAGGGTTTTCTAGAGAGTCAGCTGCAACACCAGGTCTTGGCCATAAACTGGAACACATGGGCTCTGGGTGCCAGCCATGGGCTTATCCCAACCTCATTTAGTACTTACAGCAACTCTGTGAGTTAAGTATGATTATCCTTTCATTTACAGACTAGCTGCCTGATGCACAAAAATCGTGCACTGGGTAGGGCGGGGGGAGAGGTGAGTTCCTCAGCCCAGCCTGTGCCTTCTCGCAGTCCAGGACCCTTCAGGGGATGTCCACCTGCTGGCTTAAACCAGCAGTCAGACTTCCCTCTCCCAGTCCAGGATCCCTTGCTCCTTACCATCCGCCTGCAGCAGAGGCAGGAGAGGCTCCCACCATTGCCATTGGACTTGCCAGATGTGAGCCTGGCTTCTGGCTGAGCGGCACTCCCCCTGTGGGAGCGCACTGACCACTAGGGAGTAGCTCCTGCATTGAGCGTCTGCCTCCTGGTGGTCAGTGCACATCATAGCAACTGGTTGTTCCACTGTTCAGTCGATTTGCATATTAGGGTTTTATTATATACGATGAGGGGACTGAAGCTTAAAGAAGTGAATGACAATGGCACAGAGTTACTAAAGGCTTCAGAGATAGGATTCAAAGCCAAATCTAAACTGAGACCCTGAGATGGTGACCACTGTGCTTCATAGGACTATGTTATGCAAGGCTGACTGGGCTCAGATTCTTTTTTTTTTTTTTTTTTAAATATATTTTATTGATTTTTTACAAAGAGGAAGGGAGAGGGATAGAGAGGTGGAAACATCGATGAGAGAGAAACATTGATCAGGTCCTGCACACCTCCCACTGGGGATGTGCCCGCAACCAAGGTATATGCCCTTGACCGGAATCAAACCTGCAACCTTTTAGTCTGCAGGCTGATGCTCTATCCACTGAGCCAAACCAGTCAGGGCTGGGCTCAGACTCTTGAATTGTTTTGCTACCCTTTTACTCAAGGAATCATCCTTAAACTACTCCCAGTTTAACAATAATGTGTAAACCTCTCTTTTCCAGGAGACAGAAAGTGTCTTTGCCACATTTTCTAGGGACCCAGGTGGATTCCATGGACAATACTTAATCACTGAGGGCAGAGACACCTACTTTTTAATATTCTAGCTCATAACTCCTGTACAAGGGGGTTGGAAAGGGTGAGTTCCTGTGCTCATCTACCTCTGCTCAGGCTGTTCTCCATCCTAAAATGCTCCTTCCCCAGTTCACCGATTAATGAAAGAGTATGAGACTCATGAACTTTGAAAGTACTGGGATGCATTTTGCTGCCTTGTCAGAAACAAGCCTGATCTTTCTGTGACTCTTTTTGTCTGTGGGCCCGCATGGCTCTGCCTGGAAGACATGACTCCAGTGTTTCTGCACCTGAGCAGGGTTCTCATAAAGCCCTAAGAGACCATTCAAGGCTTTAGCAGCTCAGCCTTTTAAAACCACCTGAGTCCAGGCAGTGGGTTCACGGCAAGACACACAGAAAGGTGTGTGCACTGTTCTTCAACACTCTCATCATTTTCTCAAGGGCTCTTGTTAACCAAGTGTGTTTGCCTTTTCCTCCCCAGGGAGGCTGAGAACCTCTTTATCTCTTCAGACTGAGACTAGACGTCTGAGGTAAGAGGCAATTCATCTCCTGATCCAACACTGCTGTCTCCCCAGAGCCCAGGACTCTGGCATTGTGACTGAGAAGGCCCTCCAGCCACAGTGCTGTCAGACTGACCTTCACTGGGTCAACCTAAACTCTAACTGAAGCCTGCTGGGAGTCTTGAGCAAGTCACACACCTCTCTGAACCTCAGTTTCCCCATCTGTAAAATGGAGAGGTGGGCATTGATCCCTAAACTCCTTCTTGCACTAATGTTCTAGAGTTCTAAAATAGCATTGCCTTCCCAGCCCTTCCCCCATCTCTACTCCCACCCCCCACGGCGTCCCACAGGATTTTTAACCACACTGCAGTCAGGGCTGGACCTTGGCATTGTTCCTACAGGTTGGGGTAGTTTTATTGACAGAACAGGGTTAACATTATCAGCACCCGAGAAAACTGCAGAAGGGCACAGAAGGCTCTTTTATGACATTTGACATTAAATCAATAAATGAGATTCTCCTCTAATTACCTTTGGAAAATGCTTTATCCATTTCCAACTACCCGAGTACTATTACTCACTGAATAATTTTTAAAAATATTTATTTGCTGATTTGAGAGAGAGAGAGAGGAAGAGAGAGAGAAAGAGAGGAAGGGAGAATGTGTGAAATATTGATTTATTGTTCTGCTTATTTATGCATTTATTGCCTGCTTTTTGTATGTGTCCTGACCGGGAATGAAACCCACAACTTTGGCATTTCGGGATGACGCTCTAACCAACTGAGCTACCAGCCAGGCCACTGAATAATTTTAATAACAATAATAATGTCTAAAAATTTTACTTCTTCTTTACAGTTTATAAAATGGTTTTACATCTACCACCTCCTTTTTGTTTATTTTTTTACCCTCACCCAAGGATATGTTTTTATTGATTTTACAAAGAGAGGTAAGGGGAGACAGACAGACAGACAGAGAAAAAGAAACATCAAGTGAGAGAGAAACATCAACTGGCATACTGGCTGGGGATTGAACCTGAAATCTTTTGACGTACAGGACGATGCTCCAACCAATGGATCCACCTTGGCCAGGGCTCCCAACTCATTTTTAAATCCTCATGACAACCCCATGGATAAGATAGGGATTATTATTCCCACTTTGCAGACCAGATCAATAGGTAACCTAAGTTACTCAACCAGAATGATAAAGCTGAGAATGGAGGTGCTGTGTCCTAAATAGAAGCCACAGGAACCTAGAAGCCTGGAGCTAACGCATACCCTTTTAATAAGGTGACCAGATGTCCCGCTTTTGAACAGTTTGTCCCGCGACCCGCGGCATTTTAAAAAAGTCCCAATTACTCTTTGTAATATTTTAAGTAATAATAAAAAAGAAAAAAAAAAAGAACATCCCC
>PVJC01031605.1:0-20438 GCA_004026665.1 Murina feae | reverse complement strand
TGGGAAGGAAGGAAAAGGGGAGGGTGGGCAGGGGTAAAGATAAAGGAAAGAAGGAATGTGGGAAGGGAAGGAGGGTAGTAGAAAAATGGAAAGAATGATGATGGAACAGAAGTAGGAAATAAGGAGGAAAGAAAAGTTTATAAGTGATGAGTCAGTAGGAAAAGTGTTACATAAAGGAGAAAAATTGTGTGAGAAGAAGCCAATAAGGAAGTCAAATACAATTTTGTGTGAAGGAGATAAGATTAAAAAAGAAAGTTAATAGAGGTGACCAGGCCCGTAGGGGAGGGCAGTTAGGGGGATCAGGCAGGCAGGCAGGCAGGCAGAGTGGTTAGGGCAGGCAGGCAGGTTAGCGGTTAAGAACCAGAGATCCTGGATTGTGCGAGTCCCCAAGAACTCCATATTAGAGAGGGTGCAGGTTGGGCTGAAGGACCATCTCCCCACACCCCCCATGCCCGTGCACGAATTTTGTGCACCGGGCCCCTAGTCTTCTATAATTGATACACTGTTCCTTTAATCTGAGACCTAGGCAGGTAACAAAGCCTCCTGTCTATTCAGCTCGTGGCTTCTAAAATTGAAAGAATGTTGCCTTAGTAGACTCTAGGCAGGCAGTTTCCTCCATCGCTCCAAGGCTTCTATAATTGAGACAATGTTGCAAATATATTGTTGCCTGGAGCTGGGAGAAGCCTAGCCGGCAAACAGTTTTACTCCTGCTGCAGTGGAAGCTGCCTGTTTACTCTAGCAGCTCCGTGAGTGCCGGCCTCCATCTTGGCTGGGTTAATTTGCATACAGTCACTCTGATTGGCTGGTGGGCGTGGCTTGGGCATCCCAAAGAAACGGTCAACTTCAATATTATGTTTTTATTAGATTAGATGAGCCAATCCCTGAAAAAGACACCAAATACCAACTTTAACCTCTTAGTAATTGTTTATCTCCTATGTGATGTTTTCGACTTTGTAAGCAAGTCTACATTAGCACTTAAGCTTCTCCTGGTCTGGAGATGGCTCTAGTTAAGATGAAGCTATGTTTCTCTAAAGGGCTCATGTTGATAATAGCTACCTACAGATATACAGGATTCACACCAAGTTATCTAGATATTTGCCAAACCAGTTTCTATTTTTCCTTTGGGGTGTGATTCATGAATTTGGGACCTCTACTGGGTTTATCAGCCAGCCCCGCAGATTTAGTACAATCTCTTTTTACCTTGAAAGGATTAATCTTGGTGCAGAGGCTATCTGTAATGGCACTAAAGGCTAAAAGAAATGTTTCAGGTTGGTCCAAAATGTCTGAGAAAGCCTTGGGATATATCATACATGTGAACAATGAAGCTGTTCATATTGTGTAATTTAATTCCTTTTTATTGTTTGAATTTCTCAGCATAAATCTTCTGTCAGTGCATACTGATTACTATGCATATTAATTATGAACTATAGCAAGTTAATAGGATCTCTCATAATTCTTATGACACTTGTAAATTTTTTCTAAACTGTTGACTCAAGATCTTCTTAGGTGTTTTACTTCTTTGCTTTTCAGACTTATAAAAAGGAAAAGTTGCATGCTGGAGCAAAATACTATGTGATATCATGGAATCTTTCTTCTCAGAAATTGTCAAAAATAATATTCTTTTTGTCTTTATTGGTATATATAGAATTATATAAAAATGTACTATGCCACATCTAACAAGAGTCCACCAAACTCAGAATTCTTAAAATGGCCTCAGTATTAATCATGTGTATTCTACAAACATTATAGTGGTTCCAGGGAGCTATTGATTAAACATTCCTTATTTCTTATTTTCTCAATATGGATCAATTATTTGTAAATAATTTAAAATTTTTCTTGAACCTATAAAAGTCCTCACCCTGAAATACTTCTGCTTAAAGAACAGGTAGTTCTACTTTGTTTCCCCCAAAATAAGACAGTGTCTTATATTAATTTTTGCTCCTAAAGATGCGCTAGGTCTTATTTTCAGGGGATGTCTTATTTTTCCATGAAGAAGAATACGGCACACATTTATTGTTGAACAATAAAAACAGGAAATTTATTACCTGTGTGTCCACACAATGTGCCTGACTCCTGCCCTGCAAGACTCACTGTCTAATTGTGAGTCAGCCAGACTCCGTCAGGGCAGATCGAGCAGCAGGAGGCAGCTTGTCCTGGAGGCAGTGTGGGCTCTCTGATTAAAAGAGACCTCGCAATTCATGTCTGCTCCGACTACGTTGTGACCAACAGTGAGCTGTGCAGCGGCACCCGCCTTTATGGCCCAGAATCCAGAGTTACGGTAGCTTTGGGGGACCTTATTATTAAGGAGGCCTTATGTTCGGGGGGTTATTATTAGAGAGGTCTTATTTTTGGGGAGGTCTTATTTTTGGGGATGCCTTATATTTCGGTGAGAGGCAAAACTGTAAGTAGGTCTTATTTTCGAGGGATGTCTTACTTTCGGGGAAACACGGTACGTGTTAACCAATAACATTACAGCACTAAGCAAATGCTAAATTCTTTCTTTCCAAATTCATTTCCTTTGAACTTCTTTTTCATAATTTGAGTCTTTCACATTGTAGTGAAATTGTTTCTTCTTTCTCCCTTCTCTCCCTCTCTCTCTCTCTCTCTCTCTCTCTCTCTCTCTCTCTCTCTTCTACTAGAATCAGAAAAAAATGAATCAGATAATAGGTAGAATTTACTTCATGTTTGTGATTTCATTAAAGTTAAAAAATCCATATTGCTCACTTTTAAAATTATTTTAATGACCTTTTCTCCATGGGACCATGGTATTATGATCTAGTGAGAGAGCTCTTTCTCTTGCCCACATTGAATTAGGGTCATCAAAGTAATGCTGACTTATGAAGATGCCAGAGGTTGACTCATATGGGAGATTAGTGTGTGATATAAGGAACTCACAATGATGATTTTTCAGCATTAGAAGTGATTATGTCCATAATCAGATTGTTTATGTGTATGTTTAATTCAGCCAACACATGTAACACTGACTATATGCCAGACACAGGTCTCAGCTCTTTAAAATATTAATGCACTCATCTTCCTATTTTATTATCTCTGCTTTTCATAAAATGAACTGGGCACAGAATGGGTAAGTAGCTGCCCAAGGTCACGCAGCTACTAGTGTTGGATCATCTTGGGGAGGATTGGAACCCAGCTGGGACTCCAGAATCTTAACCTTATGCTGTTCCCTAACTTATCTTTTCTAACACGGAAAGTGTCTTAACTAGGTCAATAGATTTCAAAATAGGCAGTATCGTATTCCTTCCCCCATACCTAAAAAAATAAAATCAAAACTCTACCGAAAAAAAACCACACCCCAAAACCAACAAATAAAAAAACCTCCAGAAAATGTTGCCTAAGTAGCAGAGCATATCTACAAGGGCAAGAAAGGCATTATAAATGAGAAACTTTTTTTTTTTTTGATTTGTAACTAGAGAAGGATTTCACAAAAGTTCTCATTTTTGTTCAGAATGCTTTCAATGCTTTTCAGCAGGTACTGAAAGTAAGAAAAATGAAACTGATGAAATTATGTTGATTGCATTAATGTCATCTCCTCAATGCTGGTCTTCAATAATAAAGAAAAGACATAACTAATATTGCCTAGGAGAAGTGGAAAGATGGGAGTAGATCAGAATACATTATTTGGTAGACTTCATCTACACCCAGCATTCTTTTTCTTTAAAAAAACTGCTATCATTTTTTCTTCCTCTGTGATGGAGTCGGAAAAATATATTGAAATAGCAGCATATATCCTTTCACTTCTTTTCTGATGAAAGATTCTGCTGAAATTAAAGCTATCAAAAAGTTGTAATTTCCCTCATGGTCTTGCATGCAGATAAACTTTGCTCAGATGTCACTGATATACTGGTAAGTATGAGGAGAATATCTTAGGAAATTAAATGTAACTTTAAAAATTATTTTTTAATTTAATAATTTTTCATCAATATTTATCCCCCTATATAATGATTGAAACTCTAGAGTGGTATTTGATTTTCTGGGTTAGAGGTCAGTTTTCAATCAGTTGTATTAAGGACACGTGAAAAAGGGGACTTGGGATTGCAGAATATCTTCTGATGTCAGGAAGTGCATTCCCTTGTTGAGACCTTTCCTCTTGTCAATCTTAATATTTTTTTAAACTCTGTTCTAAGTATGTCTTGGTCACCTTGGGCTGCCATACAAAGTACCACAGACTGGGTGGCTTATAAACAACAGAAATTTGTCATGATTTTAGAGGCTGGAAGTCTGAGAAAAGTTGCCACCATAGTCAGGTTCTGGTGAGAAGTCTCTTGTAGATGGTGGCCATCTTGTTATATCTTAACATAGTGGAGAGATAGATGTAAAGATAGAGGAGAGAGAGAGAGAGAGAGAGAGAGAGATAATAAGAGAGAGAGAGACAGGAAATGCCTGAGAGCTGGATTCTCCTGAGAGTTTTCTCAGCTTTCCCTTAGTGATAACTAGAAGAATGTCCAGCCAAAATCATAACAGTCATTATTTTTGGTGTGGAGAATGAGTGCTGACATTTCTGATAATTTCTATTTTTTTCCTTGGTACATTCTGATATTATTTGGATTTTTATAATGAATGCATTTCACTTTTATACAACTAATAATATCCTTTTAAATATTGGACAACTTATACTCAATTTTTGGTTTTAGAATTTTTATTTAGAACCTTTCTTTCTGATCATAATTTGGAAAAGTAATCAGTAGGCTGTTCAAGTTAGTCCTAGTTGGAAATAAAACCATACAATTGGGTGCTTCAGAATTATTGTCTTTTTGTTCTTTTCACGGGGAAAGTGTGTGGGTCTAATTGTGCATGGGACTAATTAAGTACAAAGCAGCATCATATTATGTGGATAAGCCAGGGTTTATTAATGACCAGGAAACAATGTAAACTCCATCATCTTATTGACCTTAAATATCCAGATGACTGAAATGAAATCCAATTTATCTGCTAAATCATGAGATTGATTGTCTTATGGCAATATTTTGTCTGTGTACCCTAAGCCCAGCATTTCTGATAATTTATTTTTAAAAATTAGCACATAAATATACTGTCGAGTTGTTGTATGATGTTTTTTTTCTTTTGTTGTTGTTGACAGCCCACTCATCTTGATATATTTCCACTGTGTCATGAGCACAGGTGTGTTGTAAATTTAGATGACATCTTTGAGAAATTCTAATTATAACAAGAAATAACCAATATTCACAAAGTGACTCATCCGCTGATATTTGGCCTGTAATTACTGGCAAGAACTGCAGTCTTTAAGTTATGCTGCTTTTTATTTCAATAGGCCTATACTTGCCTTCATTTTGTAGGAAAACAATTACTTTGGAGAGAGGCAGATCTGGTTTAAAGTCAGCTTCATTACTTACCATCCCTATAACCTTGGGCAACCCATTCAATCTCTTTGGGCTTTTTTATAAAATGTTGGTAATAACACCATTTGAAGATTGATGATAATGTATATATTTTGTCTGCAACAGTGTATGTGATCAATAAATAGTAACTATTATTTCTGCAAAAAAAATCAAACCTATGATGGGATATAGGATTAAAAATCAAGGAACAAGAATTGAGTAAATACCTCATCTTTGGACAATAAAGAAAATGTCATTTAGGCCACAACACTCATCTTCTCTGCCAATGATGTTCTGGTCTTCTGGGTTCTTTGCATTGAAAAAATAGTATAATCATTGCTACCTTGGTTAAGATGTGACTTTATTTGTGGAGACCTTCTCTCACTGTGGTTCTCTTTAATGGTTTTTGTAAGTATTCTGCTATGATCTTAAGAAAAATGAAACTCCAAGTAATAACCATTTTGGATCCTTCTTTCTTAAAAATCCCTCATCAGACCCAACAAAAAAGAGCAAATATCTCAGGAAATCCTAAAGCTCGTCCTATCATATTGCCAAATAATGTATACATGAACATTTACTTACATGTTGAGTTTGAATCTTTTTTTTTTTTTTTTAGCTATTTTATTTGTGTAGATTTCTATTGTAATGTTGTAATATTTACTTTGGAGCTCGAGTTCTGTCTTTCACTTTGTTCCTGGCATTCACAAAAGCTTGAAAAAAGAGAAACTCAGTGAACAAAGCCTGTTAGTTTATCTGCTTTAATCTTTTCGAGCTGAAACATCTGTAAAAGTCTCTTAAATGAATGAGAAGAAGGAGAAATTGTAGCGAGCTCAGTGCTGCCATGTTCAGAAGATGCTCAAAGGTCTACTTAGTTCATCAAGTTCATGGTTAACTCATTAGGGAAATACTATATAGAAAGACTGACATTTCCAACATCGAACAAATTGGAACCTTAAATTTTAGGAAAGTACACTAATAATTAAAACAATATTTTAATAGTACTTTTAAGTTAGCACATTTCCACAGCTCTCTGTGCCTCATGCGATCTGAGCATTTCCAGAAATGTCATTGATTACAGAAATGTTTAGGAAAAAGAAATGTGCTTTATTTCATCTTTAAGGACCCAAGTAGATGATTATTAGATGTGGCGTGGATGGAGGATAACTGGGGGTCTTAAGACAATCTCCTGCCTGGCTTGGCCATGCTGATAGGGACTGGCCTGGGAAGGGGAGGGTGATGACCACTAAAGATGTCTTTCTTTGACAAAGACTTGTCAACACAGCCATGGGGAATTGAAATGCCTCCACTTTTTCCAACAGCCTTCACCCCTGCAGTGGGGTTTGGGTCCTCACTATTTTAGATTATAAATAAGCAGCCTGTGATGTGACCACCCCCATTCCCATTCTGTGAGCTCTCTGGGTCCTTCAGCCCAGAGGAGACTCCTGCCCTAACCAGTGGCCTCTAAAGTGACAGAAGCCCATTACTTCCCTCTGTGACTTACTCATCTCTTATTGTAACTATTTTCAACGCAGATGCAGCATTTATTGAAGAGGCTTTCCTCAGCCTTCACACAATGTAGGCTGCTGGCCTGTTTAACACTAATTCTCTCCCTCACCAACAGCCACATCAATTCAGGACTTTACAGACTCTTTCGGGGATCCGATTTGTCAGGCCTGAGAGTGCTGCATGCCAAAACATGCAGCCCTGCCTCAGCCGGGTGCTCTCCCTGGCTCCTATTTGTCATTATTTAATTCAAGGGCCTAAAGTTCTCTGACATTATTAATAGTAAGATGAATCACTGGAAAACTACAGAATCTGTGACCAATGAGGCTGAAATAATCTATTTTGGTGGATATGTGTGTGCGGAATTGCATTTCTGATGGCTGGCCTCTCTTATCAGCCGCTGCACGTGCTCCTTGGTGGAGCTGCTGGAGCATGAAGTCTCTCAACAGGGAGGGACTTTGATGGCAATTCTCTTCCTAACAGCTCACACCAGAGCCCAAGGGGACAGAGGTGTGGGAGAGGGGAAGGGGGGCAGGCTCAGGTGTCTCTACTTCTTCTGTCACTTCACTTTCGATATATTAATTTAAGCTGTTTTGCACTTGATTAACTTTAACTTGTCTGGGTTTGAACTTGGGTAGGACCCAGACCTGGAAATCTCTTGGTAAATTTGGAGAACTGTATTTCTTAGCCACTTTGCAGCCACCTTTAATATATGCTCAGTATCTATTCCAACACCTGACTTTTCCTTTAAGCTCTAATTATTGGTATGCTCCTATTTTTAAAAATAAATTCATTTATACCTCTAAATATAAATTGTATTTAAAAAAGAAACCAGACTGTCAAATCTCAGAGGGAAGGCAGGCATGAGTGGGAAGAAATTAATCAAGAAACTTGTATGCATATATGCACAACCCATGGACACAGGCAATAGTGTGCTGAAGGTCTGGTGCGGGTGGCAGATGTGGGCTAGACGGGATCAATGGGGAGAAAAGGGGACATCTGTAATACTTTCAACAATAAAGATAAATTAAAAAAAATAAAAAAAGAAATCATTAGAAAAAAAACTAAATATGCATTTGCTCCTGTTTTACTCTACAATCCAGGGAAACTGAATATTACAGGTGGATTATCTCTGGGACAAGGATAATGGTCTCTAGCAAAGCTAGGGAGTGACTATAGCAATAGATGGCTCCCTCAAATTATGAGGTACTTCCTTTTTAAGCCTCATAAGATAATCTTCTTAAAAGAAAATCTTGTGAAGTGAATTTTAAATATTATAATTTTACAGTTGACCCAAGCACTACCACGTAGAAATAAAATTAAATCTTCCCAATCTTAAATATTTGACGGGAAAGCAAGTGCTTGACTTTTCTCAGCAAATGTTCTCAGAAATACCAGGAGAATTACTTCTTATAATTAACTTCAGCTAAATGTACAAACGTAAGCCTATGTCCTCGAGTTCTATTTTTCTGGAGCAAAACCAGGAAATCTGGGCAGTGTGCTTTACCTAAGAGAGTCCAGTCAATGATTTTCCTTCAGGAAACCCACTGTGTGTGGTGCTGTGCAGCGACTGCTCGTGCTTTTTGGTGACGTCACATTTTGCAATCAGCCGTCACTCTGTCCTCGAAGACTACATGATTTGATGACATAGTTGTAGAAAAACAGTCCTGTCTTCTCCAGACTGGCAATCCTGACACGTTCACTGTCACCTTCAATGTCTTATTTTCCAGTTGTTGAAGTGCTGGAGGTGTTCGTTCACCTCTGTTTCTTCAACGTTCCTCTCAAAGTTTTCTAACATTAACCAAATTCCATTTGGAAGATTTATCTGGGACCTGTTTAATGGCAATATTGGAGACAAGGTTAAAATTAATCAGTTCATGTGTTTAGATGTATAGTCTCCATTTCATCTCTCTACCAAAGTGTAACTGTATTAGGTATTTTATGCCGTTTATAGCCCTGTTTAAGGAGTAACCATGGATTTCTTCATAAAGGATTGGACACACTGCCTTCCAGTTTCTAGCCCGGAATATAAGGAGCCACACTGGCCAGGGCAGAGGCACTCTTTTTAAAGGAAGAGGTTTGTTCTTTTTTTTTGTAAGGAGAAAAGAAATGAGGCAGAGTTGCTCATCAGCTGCACATCCCAAGCCTGGGTGTCCACAGACTTTACTCTTGGCCTGTGGTGCCTGAGCCTGGACCATGTGCATGGAGTTTTACCTCTGCTCACTGCGCAGAAGACATCCCCTTTCTCCAGCCCCATTTTGATCACTTGGGCAATTATCTGATGTTCTCCCTGCTCCTCTGAATTCTTTGTTCCCTTCATGCTGGTGAGAATCACAGGTGTGGGTCATAGAGACTTCCCATTGTGCCTGGGATCTTGGAGTGAACATCTCTACTAGTCTCTGGTATTGGCTACTGGCTAGACAGAATGATTTTGTTGTCAAAGGTCCCCAAAATATAACTGTTTTGCCTATATCCCAAAGAAATCAGGAAACATTGATTTGGCCTTAACCAAGTGGATAGAGTGTCGGCCTGAGGACTGATGGGTCCCGGGTTCGATTCCAGTCAAGGATATATACCTTGGTTGTGGGAATATCCCCAGTAGGAGGTGTGCAGGAGGCAGCTGATCAATGTTTCTCTCTCATCAATGTTTCTGATGCTCTATCTCTCTCCCTTCATTTCTGTAAAAGATCAATAAAAAATATTTTTTACAAAAATCTATCTGGTTCTCATAATTAAAAAAGAAAAAAGAAACATTGACTATGAAAGACCTTCTCTATAACAGCAATAACTGTGTATTTGCAACTTTCAATGCTACTATTTCTTCATGGATTTAGGATTAAATCTTGACTGATGATGTAAGTTAGTAAAGATCATTCAGAAAATTAAGGGCATATGCAAAATAATATATTTTTAAGATTCTAAGCAATAAAAATATTTCAAATAATTTAGTGTATATGTAATTATTTTTCTAATAATCACCACGATGGCTATACATTTAAAGCTCAAAATAATAAAATCCATCAAAAAAGGTGAAATTACTTTTAATTCTCTTCAAATCTTTCTGAGATCTGAAGTAGTTAAAGAGGTTGCTGTCTCTAACATTTATATAACATAATGTATGTATATTATACATACACAGCTCAAGATACTTATATGACATCTGGATATATGGTGGGCTAAATTAACATCAACACTATCTCATTTAAAAGGCATAAAACAGAAATCATTTCTAAATTGCTTTTTAAGTTGCTTCTAAATTGCTCAGGAATAGATTTCTGCTCAAACACATACCTAGAACAATAACCCTAAAATGAAAAAGCACATATTATGCCTTTTAAATATATAGTTTTAAATCTCAATTTCCACACAAACATTTATCACATAAATTAATTTTATTTTATTTTTAATTGGAAAATAGCCACACATTTATTGATAAAATAAATATTTAAAAAATAGAGATGTCTTTCATATGTGTATGTTTATATGTTTTATTTATATATGTTCATATGTATTTCATATATATCCCCCAAATTTCTCTTCTACTTTATAGTCAACACTTAATCATCCTTGTTACACAAGTGCTGCTGTGCAGACCCCCTTATTCTGTTGCTGGAGTTCGGTCATTTCTCTTCTCACTAGTGCCATCCCCAAGGAAGATCCAGGAGAGAGATAGGAGGTGAGATTAAAATCAACCATTTCCTACTCATCAGCTGCCCTAATGAAGGCTCTGATGGAAAGGGACTTGTAACTATTAATTTAGGTGACATTTGTATAGTGTCTTTTTTTCTTTTTAATAGTATCTGTTGATTTCACTGGCCCACACTTTGTCTGCACACCAGTAATATGAGAAAGCAAGAAGTGGCTTTAATAAATCTTCTATAATTTGTCCTTTAGTGTTTTGTGGTAAGTGCACAGTGAATATTCATATTTGCTTAGGGGCAACTCTCAACGTATAGCTGACTATGGACTATGGTTACTCATGCTAGTTCTGTTCTATGAAGTCACCGTGAACACTGAGTTATTGGGTACTGAAACATCACTCCTGGAGACACATGGGGTTAGGTTCTTGTTGGGCCTCTGGTCACAGTATTTTGGTCAGCCAATGAACATGTAACCTTGATTTATGTATGTCTCTGTTCAAAGACACCTTCCTATATATTGTTGAGTCACTAACATGGAACTCATGGGTAACAGTACCATGATTCATGCCTGAACAAAGCTTACCTAACATGCATTTTCTTCATAAGGCATATCACAGTCTTTTTGCTCTCAAAATACAGACAGCACTTCCTCATATGGTTGGGGTCATATTAAACCGTGGGTCACAGGAATGTGAAAACCATGGCACTGAATAAGACCATGGACCGAACACCTGTTTATAGGGTAAGAGCTGGAACAGGCATGCAGAACACCACTTGTTCAACAACAGTTGGGAACAAGGTTTCACTACTCTACCCATGACCAACTATATAAGAACTGCTGTATTAATTTTAAGATTACAGATACGTTTTAGGAAGTAGGAAATGTGCAAATATGGAGTCTGCAAATAATGAGATGTTATGGACTGAATGCTTATGTCTTCCCCAAATTCATATGTGGAAACCCTATCCCCCAATATGATGGTATTTGGAGATGGGGCTTTTGGGAGGCAATTAGGATAAAATGAGGTCTTGAGGTTGGAGCCCTCAGGATGGGATTAGTGCCCTTATAAAAGTCATGAGAGAACTTGCTTCTCCTCTCTGCTCTCTGCCCTTTGTTAACAAAAATTCACTCAAAGGTACTGGAAAAAAAAGAAGAAACTATTCAATAAAACAGTTTGCAAACTGGGGAGCAAACTGAAATTGTGTTCTGCCAAGAAAAGAGGAGGCTGTCTTTTACAGAGAAAGTTTTCTGCCTAAGCTTTAATCAGGTCCATTTATGCAAATAAGAACTTCAAGACTAATCAATTGGATTGGTTGATGCAGATATAAATGTGCAGTTCTGATTAGACCGGACTGGGTCAGTCTATTGGTTGAGTGGTAGTTATGGTGATGATAGGACAAGGAACTTCCCTGCAGGGGTTGCCTCAAATGGTGGAAACAGGGCAGGAGCTGACAGGGCAGTCTCTGGTTCCCCTGGGTATGTTGAGTGAGTGAGATGCCTTTGTGAGTAAACAGCTGCTAGATTCTAATTTTAAATTTAGGCCCAGTTAACCACAGGGAGTTCGAGTCCACCTCAATAGATACATGTGCAACTCAAAATGGCCCTATCCACTTTGATGAGATGCTGGGTTGCTTTTCAGAGACAATAGACCAAACCACAAGTCATGCAGCCTAAGAATACAGAGAGGAGAGAACTTTAACCTCCAGCTGCACCAGAAACTAAAGCCTTCTCCCACCCCCTATGAAACTAAAGGACTGGAACATGACTGGAACTTGGATGCTGGAACACTTTCAGAAGCAAAAGTCTGTTCTCCAGGAAGATCAGGTGTTGATGCCCCTTTACCATAAATGGCCAACCTCTAAAGTCTCCCAATTGTAATTTGTCACACCAGCACTTCTGCATACCTGTTCCCCCTAAACCCTTATATACCCTTAACCTAGTCCTGCAGTAAGATGAATTCTGGGCACCACTAAGTCTCCCATCTTCTCAATTGTGCCTTCTTTATTAATAAACTAGAGGCCCATTGCAGGAAGATTCCTGCAAGAATAGGGTTTCCTGAGCCAGAGTGAAGCAGAGAAGGGAGCAAAGCCCGTTCCCTTCTCCGCTGCCTCGCTTCCTCCCATCTCTGCTGCCTTAATACATCCCTTCTGGGCCACTTTGCTCCCTCCCATCTCTGCCACTTGGCTCCCTTCTGCAGCACTTGGCTTCCTTCTAGGCTGTCTTCAGTCTTCGCTCCACACCTGTGTATACAAATTAACTGCCATCTTGGCTGGGTTAATTTGCATATAGTCACTCTGATTGGCTGGTGGGCATGGGTTAGGTGTCTTGCAGTGATGGTTAATTTGCATATTACTCTTTTATTAGATTAGATCTTTCCTTACTCCAAACTCTGACATTTTGAGTTTTGGCTTTTAAAGCATTGGGCCCATGACCTTTGGTATGGTAAAACCACCTGTGAGGAGGCACATTTTGCAAGCTGGAAGAAGGTCCTCACCAGAACCTCTGCTGGGCCCTGATCTCAGAGGACTTCAGCTTCTAGAACTGTGAGAAAGAAACTTCTTTTGTGTCTATGTGGTGTTACTAGTATAGCAGCCTGAATGGGCTAAGAGGAGGATCAGCCATATTTGATTTCCAAGTCCCACCCAGACACAACACCATTTATCATCAAACAAGATGCCACTTTCCTTAAATCTACAAATTTCCTAATTCTAAAATGTGTTGGGCTCCAAGGATTTCAGACAAGGGATTGTGGGCTGATATCATTCCTGGGACTGAAGTGCAGTGTAGACGCTGTGCCTTTTACACCTGAAGTGAGGACTAGCCTACCACTTGCCTGAATTAATGGAGATGGACTACACCGCAGCTCAGCTGATTTTTATACAATGGGCAGAACTCTAGTGAAGCAGATGCAACTCTAAAACCTCTCATGTCTATTCCTCTGTGGCTTTTCCAGTGATTATTCCATATGGCTCGGAGTATCTGATCTCTGCATTACTGACATTGTTGTTGGAATCCCCCCTCACGGTCACTTTCTTGTAGAGGCCTTTACTGGACAATGGATCTAAATAGCCTATGGTCATTTATTTTAGCACAGGAACTCCTGACATCCCATTGTTCAGTTACTTGTATAATTACTTATTGTCTGTATCCTGCCACAGAAAATTAAATGTGTTAGAAGTAAGGATTCAGACTGACTTGTTGGCCACTGTTTGTGCTTGGCTGTGAATAACACCGAGAACAGAGTAAACTCTCAATCAATGCTCCTCCATCGAGATGATAGGCCTTCTTTTGTGAGATGAGATGTATAAACATTTACCATCCCATGTTTACAAGCTACAGAAATCTTTTACAATTTCATCATTTTAAATTCCATGACACTATAAGTTATTAAACACAAGGAACACCAACTCTGATGTACCTTCAGTCTTCAAAGCTCCTAACCCGTCACATCACAAATGACAGACTCTTTTTTTGTATTCACTGTGCTGCTTATCTGAAACTCTGCCCAGATCCCATCGAAACCTTTACTTTAAATATCTGAGGTTAATCTGTACAAGTTGGAAGCTCTGCTCAGACGTTCTCAAGAGGTTGTGCATTTCCTTAGTAGAATCCAGAGTGTAGATTGTGTCCAGTAATTGTTTTTAGGAACTAGACGCTTGGAGTAAAGCTAGGCCAAAAGTTCCTATACACTGTAGAAAAATGCCCTGTGTCGCAATGCTATAACTTTTAAATATCATAAGCATTGTACCTCCACAGAGAGCAATTTCAGCCTCAAAAACAATGGCATGACATCATCTATGTGCTGTGTTTCTATCAAACTCTAGAGAGGGCTGCCAAGTATAGGCCCTGGAGCCCAGCCAGTCTGAATGAATCTGGAAGGAGGATCCTAGGCGTGACAAGGTTCTGCTGAAGTCAGCCTCTATTTAAGACAAATAAATTGAATTCTCTCTCTGTCTCCTTGGCATCATCAGAAATAAGAGTAAAATAAAATGTGAAATAGATATGCAACCCTCATCTTGCCTCAAGCCTTGGCTATAAGGTCTAGGACCATCTAATCAGTTCAATTAGAACAATTTTACTTGTTTGCTGATAGCCCAGCCTTTAGATTAGAATCTTGTTTATCTTTATCAAGAAATTTGAAAAACATAAAAATCATGGAGAAGAAGTACATAAAATTGGATGCAGTCCCACCTCTGAAGCATACTCTTACATATCTTTTCAAGTCTGAACCCAGGCATCCACTTGGGAAGGGGTGGTTTACATGGTTGTGCTTATAAGCATACTTCATATCTAACTTTGTCCCATTTTCAGATTATGGCATGAGAATTTTTCATGCTACTTTAAACTAGTCATGCTTGGAAATAACAGGTACTTGGTATAGTGTGGTATAAATTAATTTAGAGGCTTCATTACATGGCATCAAGCTACTATGCACAATTTACTCTAATATGAGCTGATGGTTGGTTAAAAGACTTGATTTCATTTTCTTTGATTCTTTCATCTCTATTTATGTTTATTTCTCCTAAAGCATATTTCCAGAATGTAATCATTAATCCATTAATCCAGAATTATAGAGATGTAGGTGAGTGCTTATATACCTATCTGTATCTCTAGTTCTCCATACGTGTGACAAGCACTTAACACAGGGTGTGAACAGTTTGAGTTGTAAGAAAGAGATAACCTTTGAGTGTGGAGCTTACATAAGAATATTCCCAAATATTTGACTCTGGCTAAGAGTAGATCTTAAATGTTCTCACCCCCCCAAAAAAGAAATGATAACTAGGCGACAGAATGGGGATATTAGCTAATACTATTATGGTTATCATTTTGCAATTTATAAATGTATCAAATCAATAGGTTGCACACATTAAACTCACACAATGTTGTGTGTCAATTACATCTCTGTAGACCTGGAGAAAAAAATCCCATGAAATCTCAGCCTCCATCAGATCCTCCTTGACACTGTCTAGACAGCCTTAACATTTTCAATAATTCTTTCATCCAAGCCAGTTTCCCATTTCTTGCCAACACTACCCTGCCTCTGCCTGATCACACTGTGTGTCAGCACAATAAAACTATCCCTCGCTGAGACACGGGGCTGAGCCAGCACTCCCCATGGTGGCCAGACGCTGCCTGGTTGACATCCCCTCCTCAAAGTCATGGTGCATTGTTGGCGTTATGCTACAGACAGGCTGGTCTTTCATTAAAGCCATGAAAGAACCAGGAGTACTTAGTGGGTGCATAGCGTAAGCAAAGTTAGGGACTATGCTGCCACCTAGAGAAAAGGGAGAGAAATGACTCGTCAATGGTCAACCCACCCGTGTTTGAACACTTACTAAAGGGAAGACAGCGCACTTGGCAGCCCACATGCACAACAGTCCTCCCTTTCTCTGCCACAGAAGCCCTCCAGGACAGCCAGGCCCAGTGTCCTTCCCCAGTGTCTGGACACTCCGTTCTCATTCTAGCTCTCACACACAAGCACACACACATGCAGGCACACAGAATCCCTGCTTCCTGAACTCCCCCCTTTCCGAGCACTCCCCATCCATTCAGGTCCACCTGGAAGAGATGGGTTTCCTGATATAGAGGATACTGCTTTTCCTTTCCCTGAGTTCACAAACCTCTGCCATGTCTCTCTTACTTGAATGGTTAGTAATACGTTGTGAGTAGTTACCTAAAGTGTCCCGCATGTTTTACCTCTTCAGCTAGGTTGCAATCTCCAGGAAACAAAGACACTACCTTGCATTTCATTGTATCTTCCCAGCCCTTTAGCGTTCAGCTCAGGGCTCAGAAAAAAAGATTAATCTTCCCCCAAAGACAAATGACTATGGTTGTTTTTCTTTCCTACAGCCAAAGACACAGTCTCTTCCGCCCCTTTCCCTTTATAAAAGTAACCCTCTGGTTGTCCTGCCCTTCTTTCTTCTAGGTTATCTCACTGGAGGATGGGGAGCAGACTTGGCAAAATCACCTGTTCCCTCTGCGAGGACTGGAAACCAGCTGCTGGCAGGAAGCACATACTGAGCTCCTTCATGCCATGATGCTTTTTAAAATATATATATATTTTAATATATATATATATATATATATATATATATATATATATATATATAATATTTATATTGACATCAGAGAGGAAGGGAGAGGAGATAGAAACATCAACGATGAGAGAGAATCATTGACCAGTTGCCTCCTGCACACCCCCCAGTAGGGACTGAGCCTGGGCATGTGCTCTAACCGAGGATCAAACTGTGACCGCCTGGTTCATAGGTTGACACTTAGCCACAGAGCCATGCCGGCTGAGCTGTGCCATGATTCTTAAAGGCCAGTCCCACTACAGATAATTGGTCAATGAGGTCAGTTTACTATGACATTTGGGATAAGTCTTCTTAATGTGGAGGTGAAATATAAACTTGCTCACGGGGTGAATGAGCCACATTTTCCCACGGCTTTATCAGTATGAAAAGGATATTTTGTCTTATACCTGCCCAACTCCTTTGTCTGTCTCTTGATTGATTTTAAATGTGAGTGGAGAAGAGTGGGGTGTTATTAGTTGGAGCCTCCTGCCTCCATCACATAGCCCTAACCAGCTTGCTACACATCTCTTGTTGCCAACACCTACAGTCTTAGACCCTTCGGTATCCAGGCTCCGAAGGTTGAGCAACATTTCTCATCCACCCAGAGCACTTCTGTCTCAGGTCCTGCGGGGCCTAATGGAAGTCATCCTTGGCTGCTCAGATCATAAGAGCAGATGCTCTTGGCAAACCCTTGAGGAATTCTTGGAGTGCCCAGGTTGGGATGTTTTTTCTACGCCACAGAGTGGAGTTTCTCCAGCCATCCCTGCTCACTCATTCTTGAAAGGGCTGTCATTGGGTACCTCTACCTTATTCTCAAGCTCTCTTGCTTGTGCCCCAAGCATAACCTTCAGGGAAGGCCAATCAATTCTCAAGGCAGCTAACCCACTCTAGAAGCAAATGCCAATATACTGGAGAAAATGATTTGAAGACTAGATTCCCATGGCTGGTCATATTCCTGCCTTCTCAGCTCCCAGAGGTATTTGGACTTTAAGGGAAATGGCAGAAGGCAGAAAAGAAAACTTAAACCTTTACACATGAGCAACTCTGGGGGCTGACCTCAATGGATATTTATACATACAGGGATGGGAAAATGTAGGTTTACAGTTGTTTGTATTGAAAATAATACAATAATTAACAAATAATAATACATGAATAAACTCTGCATTTCACATACAATGGTAAACTGACTTTTGCTCCCCCCTCCATATATGTAGGGGTAGGCAAGCGAGTAAATGAGTACTGTTTTCTCATATTCTAGAGAAGAAATTTTGGAAACATCTCCAAAAATGGAGCTGGTGATTTTAAAGAAAGTTGTGTGGGAAATTTAAAACAATGATTGGAAATTTGCTGTTTTGTGCACATTTAGATTCTCATCACATAAGGAAGCTCTCTACATATTTTGTCTAAATAAAGCACACACTGGTGTGATCAACCACCCCAACTAGAATGAGCCTTATGGTCTCTCGTTTGAAGAATAAGCTTTACAACATGTTTCTAAATGCCTAATTTTCTGGCTGGTAAATAATCTGCTTTTTTTGTATGTTTCCCAAATGATTTACATAATACACGTTTTAAAAATATAAATATGCATTTACATGATAAACTATGATTATACTGTAATGTCAACCCATACATTTCCATAAAGCATGTTTCTTCTTACACACACACACACACACACATACACACAAGAAATGAAGGAAATTTACATAGTTTTTACTTCCCATTTGTGAATTTTAATTTATTCAACACATTTATTCTGAAATAAAATCAGATGATAACAAAAACACAATCATTTATGTGTTTTTACACATAAACGTGTACAAAATTTGTGCATGGAGTGGGGGTGGGGTGGTGGTGGTAGTGTCCCTCAGAACAATCTGCACCCTTTCCAATCTGGGACCCCTTGAGGGATGTCCGACTGCCCGTTTAGGCCTGATCCCACCATGGGATCAGGTGTAAATGGGCAATCAGACACCCCTTTCACAATCCAGGACTGCTGGCTCCCAACCTCTCACCTGCCGATTGCCCCTAACCACTTCCCTGCCAGCCTGATCAATGCCTAACTGCTCCTGTGCTGGCCTGATTGCCTCTAACTGCCCTCCCCCTGCCAAGATGGTCCCCAACTGTCTTGCCTTCCAGGCCTGGGTCCCCCACAACTGCCCTCTGCTGCAGGCCTGGGTCCCTTCCAACTACCCTCCTATGCAGGCCTGGGTCCCCCCCAACTGTCCTCCCCTGCAGGCCTGGGTCCCCCCCAACTGTCCTCCCTTGCTAGCCATCTTGTGGTGGCCATCTTTGACCACAGGGAGGCAGCCATCTTTGACCACATGGGGGAAGCCATCTTGTGATGGTCAATTTGCATATTACTCTTTTATTAGATAGGATATATATTATATAAAATTTGATTTTTAAAATATTTAAAAAATATTTCTATTGATATTTTAGAGAGGAGGGAGAGGGAGAGTAGAAACATTTATGATAAACATTGATGGGCTGCCTTCTGCACACTCCCCCTACTGGGGACGACACCCACAACCTAGGCACATGCCTTGACTAGGAATCAAAGCAGCAACCTCTTGGTGCATGGGAGGATGCTCAATCCACTGAGCCATGCCAGTTGGGGCATATATTATTGATTTTTAACTCTTCAGTAGCATCCTCAATTTGGTATATTTCCTATATGAGGAAACCACTTAGATTTTTTTTGTTAAAGAATGTCATATCCAGAAATTTTATATTATTGGATTTAAAAAAAATAACCTTTTAAAGTTATAACAGTTTTAGTTTTAAAGAAAAGTTGTAGAGATAGTCTATATAGTTCCCATATGTCTCATATATAGTTTTCCCTATAATTAACATCTTGAATTAGTGTGGTGCATTTGCTGCAATTAATGAACCAATATTTATGCTTCATTTTAAAGAATTGTCTGTAGTTTATTCAGATTTCTTTACATTTTTATAGTGTCCTTTCTTGCACCAGGATCCTGCCCAGTCATATTACATTTAATGATTCAGGTATCTTTAGACTCTTCTTGGCTGACAGTTTCTAAGATTTTTCTTTCTCCTGATAACCTTGACAGTTCTAAGAAGTACTGATCAGGTATTTTGTAGAATGTCTTTCATTTGAAACTGGTTTGGTGATTTCATCATGATTAAACTGTGGCAATGGGCTTGAGGGGGAGATGATAGAAATACTCATTAGTTTTTTTATATCAGTATTATTTGTATTCATATTGTTATGAATCAAGTGAGTCAAAGTATCAAATGCTACAGAGACCTCTGTAAAAAGTTCAGTGGCTTATCCATTAGGAGACTACTGCTCCCTTCAAGAGGGATACATTTTCAGTGTTGTGAGGACAAGTAATGCTTAAGGGGGATGAGAGTACTTTGGAGAAAAGATTACATATTTCAAGAAGTTTGAGAAGGGAGAGAGATTAAGAAGTTATCTAAACTAATAAAAGCGAAATATTAAAATTAACCGTTTCTCCGAGACAGAGTAAGCCACGCCCACCAGCCAATCAGAGCGGCTGTATGCAAATTAGCCCAGCCAACATGGCGGCCGCCACTCATGGACCTGAGTAAACAGCCCTTTCCATTGCGGCAGGAGCGAAAGTGAAGCTTCGCCCCTCAGCTCAGCTCCGATTAAACTGCCTCTAGCGAAACACAGCTTTTTGAAACATTGTAACAATCATAGAATCCTCCGGAGCTGAAGGAAAGAGCAGCTCCGGCCTAACCAGTAAAAGTAACAATTGTTTCATTGTAGACTCTGCGAGGTGAAGCAGAGGAGGCTTCGTTAGTAGTTAGAAGGCCGCCTTAAAGAAACAGTGTATCAATTATAGAAGATAAATAACTCCAGGCCTTCAAG
>PVJC01031604.1:0-20463 GCA_004026665.1 Murina feae | reverse complement strand
TGGTTGGGTGGTGATGAACTCTTTTAGCTTTTTCTTGTCTGTGAAGCTCTTTATCCGACCCTCAATTCTGAACGATAGCTTTGCTGGGTAAAGTAATTTTGGCTGTAGGTTCTTGCTATTCATCACTTGGAATATTTCTTGCCACTCCCTTCTGGCCTGCAAAGTTTCTGTTGAGAAATCAGCTGACAGTCGTATGGGTCTCCCCTTGTAGGTAACTAACTGCTTTTCTCTTGCAGCTTTTAAGATTCTCTCCTTGTCTTTTGCTCTTGGCATTTTGATTATGATGTGTCTTGGTGTGGTCCTCCTTCGGTTCCTTTTGATTAGGGTTCTTTGCGCCTCCTAGACTTGGAAGTCTATTTCTTTCACCAGGTGGGGGAAGTTTTCTGTCATTATTTCTTCAAATAGGTTTTCAATATCTTGCTCTTTCTCTTCTTCTGGTACCCCTATAATTCTGATGTTGGTACGCTTGAAGTTGTCCCAGAGACTCCTTACACTATCTTCATACTTCTTGATTCTTTTTTTCTTTTCTTTTCTTTTCTTTTCTTTTTTCTTTTCTTTTCTTTTCTTTTCTTTTCTTTTCTTTTCTTTTCTCTTCTTTTCTTTTCTTTTCTCTTCTTTTCTTTTCTTTTCTTTTCTTTTCTTTTCTCTTCTTTTCTTTTCTCTTCTCTTCTCTTCTCTTCTCTTCTCTTCTCTTCTCTTCTCTTCTTTTCTTTTCTTTTTTGGCTTTTCCAGCTGGGTGAGTTTTGCTTCTTTATATTTCATATCTTTGACTTGATTCTTGTGATCCTCTCGTCTGCTGTTGGATCTCTGTATATTATTCTTTATTTCAATCAGTGTATGCTTAATTTCTAGCTGGTTCTTTTTCATATGCTCGAGGGTCTCACTAAATTTATCGGCAGTGTCTAGAATATTCTTGAAAAGTCTTATAACTGTGCTTTTGAACTCTCTATCCAGTCATTTGCGTTCCTCCATTTCTGTCTTTTGTGATGTGTTTCTTAGTCTCCGCATTTTGGCTTTCTATGTTAGGTGTCCTATAGGGCCCAGTGATTCAGCCTTCCCAATCACCTGGGGTGGACACTCTTGTTGTATGCCTTTGAAGGCTGGGTGCACAGTCTTGTACTTATCACTGGGAGGTATCACTGGAAGGAAATGATCTGCAGGCTTTTCTCCTTGTTGTTTTGGGTTTGGATCTTTTGGAGTTCTGCCCTGGCTGCAGACCCTTAGGTTATGCTGAAGGCTGACAGGCACACAGCTTGGGCGGGGTTGTAGGTGGGGTGGGGCGGGGTCTCAGAGTCACAGGGCAGAGCAACCCACAATGGCTGCTCTTCCGATGCTGATTCTCAAGCTCAAAGCCCTCCTTCTCTTGCCTTCTGGTTGTAAAGCCTCACTTCCCTTGGTTCTGGAGGATGTCCATTTATCTGTATAGTTGTATTTAAAAATATAGTTGTGGAGGCTGCGCATTTAGATATATACCTCATGCCACCATCTTGGTTCCACAAATTACTTTTTTAATTAGATTAGATACCTTGAGATTTGTTCATTTCACCTAATAAAATGTTACTTAAAATGAATAATGACAAATAATGAGCTCTAATGAATTACTAATTTCTGAAACTACTTTCTTTGTATTCTAAACTTAAGCTAATAAACAAATCTATTATGGATACTGGGAGCTAGATTATTCTCTATTGGAGAAAGGAGTTTCAAAAATAAAATTTAAGAGGACTAGATTATAAACTATGATACTGAGCCCTAACCGGTTTGGCTCAGTGGATAGAGTGTCAGCCTGTGGACTGAAGGGTCCCAGGTTCGATTCTGGGCAAGGGCATGTACCTTGGTTGTGGGCATATTCCCAGTAGGGGGTGTGCAGTAGGCAGCTGATCAATGTTTCTCTCTCATTGATGTTTCTAATTCTTTATCCTTTTCCCTTCTTCTCTGTAAAAAATCAATAAAATATATTTAAAGAAAAAACAAAACAAAACAAAAACTATGATATTGAAATGGAATTAGATTTATAAATGCAATCATCTTGTATGCAATATATTGTAATATAATATTTTCACTGCAAAGCACTAGAAGGAATGAAATCACAGAGATACTTGAATAAAATAATAATTCTAGGGCCCTAACCAGTTTTGCTCAGTGGATAGAACATTAGCCTGCAGACTGAAAGGTCCCAGATTCGATTTTGGTCAAGGGCATGTACCTTGGTTGTGGGCACATCCCCAGTTGGAGGTGTGCAGGAGGCAGCTGATCTATCTTTCTAACTCTCTATCTCTCTCCCTATCTGTCTGTAAAAATCAATAAAATGTATTTTTTAAAAAAAAGAATGATTCTAGGGCTGAAGAAGGTAAAAGTCCTATCTAATAAAGACTGAATATGCAAATTAACCACTTCAAGACAAAGATGGTGGAACCCACAGCCAATGGGGTGGAAATATGCAAATTAATATGACAAAGATGGCAGCGGCCAGCCCTGGAGTGAAGTCAGGAGGCGGTGGCCAGAGCAAAGGTTTAGGTACTGGGTGCTGGAGTGAAACCAGTGCTGGCAGTCAGGGGAAGGAAGACCTATTACTGCACAAATCTTTGTGCAAGTTGGGCCTCTACTAACATAAACGGGAGCATCTCATAACACCAGAAAGAATACAAAGTCTGTAAGCCTAATAGAAATGTCAAAGACACTGGTGACAGATTAAGGAGTTCCTCACTGGTTATATCAGGAAAAATTAAGTATCAAAATGAATAACAGGTTACAACCTTAGAAGTAAATATAACCCACAAATCTATAATGATAGAAATAAATGAATCAATATGTAAACAAAAGAAAAAGAAAGGTTTTCCTGAGAGAATGACAGATATTAAATTAAAAATGTAGAGTTAGAAAATCATCAATGAACTTTAAAACTGCTATATGGCAGTTTGATAAAAGAAAACTTATATTTAAATATACTTTAGATATTATCCTAACTAATAAAAGCAAAATATTAAAATTAACCATTTCTTCGAGATGCTTAAGACACGTCAACCAGCCAATCAGAGTGGTTGTATGCAAATTAACCTAGCCAAGATGGCAGAGGCAGCAGCCCCTGTGTGCGGCTTCTCCTGGGCTGCGGCCTCTGCCATCTTGGGAGCCTCTGTCCTGGGAAGGCATCCAGCAACCTGAGCCAGCCAATGCCTTCCCAGGCAGAAGCCTTGGGGGGGGGGGGCGCAGGACCAGCCGGCCGGCCACCGAGGCCCCCTCCTGGGAGGCCGTGGGGTGTGGGGTGGCCGGTGCCACCCCATCAGCTTCCCAGGCTGATGGCCCAGAGGGTCAGTGGGAGCTATGGCCAGCCTGAAAACTGCCCTCAGACACTTACCCAGGCTTGCCATACCCCCTGGGGTGAGGGTCTCCGCTGAGGAGTTTGGCCAGCCTGCAAACAGACATTGGCCCCTCACCCAGGCTAGCCAGGCACATCAGCAGGTGGACATCCCCAGAGGGGTCCCAAACTGCGAGAGGGCACAGGCTGGGCTGAGGGATCCCCCTCCCCCACCAAATGCACAAATTTTTGTGCACTGGGCCCCTAGTCCTATATAATAAAAGCCCAATATGTTAAGTGTCAGGTCATCTGGTTGTTCAACCAATCAATGCGTAATATGTTAATGATATACTAAGATCGCTCAACCACTCGCTATGATGTGCACTGATGACCAGGGTTCAGACAGTCAATTGGTTGACAAGTTGCTAGGATGTGCACTGACCACCAGGACACAGTTGCTCTGACTGGTAGCTTAGCTTGTTGCTGGGGTGCGGCTGATCAGGACTGAGCAAGACTGGCTGGACACCCCCTGGACCCCTCCTACAGTTCCTCCCTGGATGGCCTATCCTCAGCCCTGATCATGCACTGGTGGGGTCCCTCGGCCTGGCCTGTGCCCTCTCGCAATCTGCGGGATGTGAGAGAGCTGGTTTTGGCCCAATCCCACTGAATGCAGAAGCTGTCCCCTGGTGGTCAGTGAGCTCCCACAGGGGGAGCACCATTTAATCAGAAATTGGGCTCATGGCTGGTGAGCACAGCAGTGGTGGTGGGAGCCTCTCCCGCTTCCACAGCAGCACTAAGGATATCCAACTGTGGGTTTAGGTCCTCTCCCCTAAGCCATTTGTCGGACATACCCGGAGGGTTCCTGGACTGTGAGAGGGTGCAGGCCAGGCTGAGGGACCCCCTGCCCTGAGTGCATGGATATCATGCACTTGGCCTCTAGTCAATTATAAGAGAACAAGTATAATTTTACTCTAGATAACTGGTAGGCACTACTTTAGGCATGTGATAACCAACATTGAGACAAACCTTCATTATGTGCTTTGTGATGATGCATTGAGAAAGATGATTACATATGTGCACTCTCTGACAAAAATATATACTATGAATCTAATCAAGAGGAAATATCAAACAAACCCAAGTTGGAAGACATTTTATGAAGTAATGGTTTGTACTCTTAAAAAAGTATTAGGCTAAAAAATTTCAGAAAAAGGTTGAGAAATATTACAGATATTCAGAGAATAAGAAGACATTAATGCAATGTTTATTCTTAGATTAGATTCTGGGAGAGAAAAAAAATAGCTTCTAAGGCAATTATTCATATAATTGATTGTATTATAATATGCATTATGCATTAGGTGATATAATAATAATAATTATAGGGCTGTTTTTAGCAAATCTATAAGAAAATATCTGGGATTAAATGGGCACAATATCTTCAAATTACTCTCAAGTAGTTTAGGAAATATATATACATCTAGAAAGTAAAGCAAATAGGGAAAAAATGTAAAAATAATAAAATAAATTTATGTAAGGTATATATTCAAATTTTTTGAAATAATATTAATCTATCAAACAGAAAGTCACTAAAACAAACAAAACTTAAAGTTTCCTTAAAATACTTGTAGCTTTGACCTATACTATTACTGTTTTTAAAGTCTTGTTTGTTTTTTTAGAAAACAATACTGAGGAGCATACATGAAATCTTGCGACAGTGAGTGAAAGTGGTATCAAAGTAGGAAATGGTACCATGTATGCACCTGTGATGTGGTGACTCATTGCTAACAATTATTTACATTACTCATATTGTGGTTGTTTCATACCATTATTATGCATATATTTAGAGATAAGATAGGAAGCGTGCTGAGCAGAAAAATAGAGTGGGGCAGAAAGAAATGAGTAACATATTGAATCCAGGAGGATTAAAAACTCAAATTGACTCAAAATTGGGAATTGTTAAACATTACACACTGATACTAACAATGTACAAATTACCAAAACAATGAAATAAATTAAACAATTTTATGAGATATAGGAAGGAAAATGTTATTTTATGATATCTATTAGGCAAGCACTGGAATTAAAAATAAGTAAAATAAAATCCGTATTTCAATTCTTTTTATTTTTTAATACTTGAATTTGCAGTTCATTAGACTTTGTGTCGGTTGGGTATATGTGACACCTGAGTGGTGAGCCAAAGTTCTTTCTGGGTTTGTGTCTCACAGAGTTGAAGAATAAAACCGCAGACCCGAAGAGTTAAGCAAAAGCATGGGAATTTATCACAAGCAGTTACAACCTCTCTGCATGGGAGGGGGTCCAAGAAAAGGTTGCCACAGAAGACTATTTGTCTAGAGGTCTTTATTTGCTATGGACCCATTCTTTGTCTATGTGTGTCATTCTCTGATTGGCTTCTTCTACCCTCCTTGTCAAGCAACAATTTCAAAATCCATCTGGTGCTTTCCCCTCCTTCTTCCCTCCTTCTCCCCTTCTCTTAAAATATTCTGCAACTCCAATATACTAAACATCCTTGGGTTTGGAGCTTGGCCTTTCTCGACCCTGCTTGGCCCTGCAGTTATGTCTGCACTTTCCTTCTTTCCCCCCTTTCTCTTGTAGCCTTCTGCACAGGCACAGTAAGTATTCTTGTACTGTGGCATTCTGTTTTTCTGAAAGACCAGCATTCCTGTGCTTTTAGTTGACACCAATTGTGCCCACACTTCCTCTTTCCTTTAGCCCTTGCTCTGTCTGCCTAACCCTGTTTCTAATTCCTCTCATAAGTGTGTGTGGTGTGCACATATGGGTATGTGTTGTATGAATTTGAACAGTCACTCTTTTCTGAATATATGTGTATATTTTTTTACTACTTTTCTTTACATAGAGTGTAGGGGAAAAGTAAGTTTACTATTGAGAGTACACAAAGCAGAATTTATTCTTGTATTACTATTTATTAAAGACTAGAGACCCAATGCACAAATTCAGGGGGGTGGGGTCTCTCAGCCCGGCCTGTGCCCTCTCATAGTCTGGGACCCCTCGGGGAATGTCCCCGGGGGATCTGGCCTAAGCTGGTAGTCAGACACCCAGACACCCCTTTGGCAGCCCGGGAGTCCTTGAGGGATATCAACTTGCCAACGGGGAGTAGGCCTAAGCTGCAGTCAGACATCCTTAGATCTGCTGAGGAGGCAGGAGAGGCTCCCACCACCACTGCTGTGCTGGCAGTTGTCAGCCTGGCTTGTGGCTGAGCAGAGCTCCCCCCGTGGGAGTGCACTGACCACTAAGGGGCAGCTCTTGCATTTAGCATCTGCTCCCTGGTGGTCAGTGTGTGTCATAGTGACCAGTCATTCCCAGTTGTTCTGTTGCTAGTGTTCATTTGTATATTACCCTTTTACTATATAGGATAGAGGCCGGATGCATGGTTTGGGGCTGGCTGGTTTGCCCTGAAGGGTGTCCTGGATCAGGGTGGGGTTCCCACTGGGGTGCCTGGCCAGCCTGGGTGAAGGGCTGATGGCTGTTTGCAGGCTGGTCAAGCCCCCCAGTGGGAACCCTCACCCCATGGGGATGCAGCCATCCTGGGTGAGTGGCTGATGGCTGTTTGTAGCCTGGGAGAGGGCCTGAAGGCTGTTTGCAGGCTGATCACACCCCCTTCAGGGTGGAGGGTTCCTGCTGGGGTGCCTGGCTAGCCTTGGTGAGGGGCTGATGGCTATTTTCAGGCTGGCCACAGTCCCTACAGGGTGAGGGGGTCCTACTGGAGTGCCTGGCCAGCATGGGTGAGGGACTGATGGCTGTTTCCAGGCTAGCCATGCCTGTGGGCTGGAAGCAGGCATCTGGGATTTATTTATCTTCTATAATTAAAACTTTGTAACCTTGAGCAGAGTTCAGGGTGGCCAGAGCAGGCGTGAAGCTTGGCTTCTTCCATCACCAGGGGCAATGCAAGCCTCCTGCTCGCTCCAGCCCTGTGGCCCCAGCCATCTTTCTGAGGGAGTGAGGGTGTGATGATTAATTTTCATATTACTCTTTTATTAGATAAGATTGAATTATTTTCCATAAAATAACTGTAAACCTACTTTTGCCTTACCCTATATAACAACAACAAAAATCTTAAATAAGAGTGGGTTGAAGAAAATAGAAGTTTTCATTTTGGATGTAAAAATGTCTTGAGGTTTTCAGGCCAGTATGCTAGCTTCATGTCATCTTTAGTAACCTAGGGTTCACAAGTTTTCATCAGCAGGTTTGTGACTGATATTGAAATCCAAGATGTCTAGCTGAGTTTAAGGAGAGCATTGGGAATGTGTGAGTTTTTAATTGTTTTAAATGAAAAATACTGTTTATTATTAAATATAAATATAATCACTATTTTTATCCATATTCAGTGTCAGACATATAATAAGCACTATGTAAGAAACTGTTAAATAAATAAAAAATTAAGGATTTATTCAAGAAACTGTTTCTTCACTTGTCTATAATTGCCATGAATACAGACCCTCACATTTATTCAGGTTTTCTAAGTGATTGTGACATGGATAGTTTAATGAATATTAAAGGTCAGACATACATATAATCTTTACAGACATATTAGGCAACCTTAAGAAGAGACAATTTATATATTAAAATAATATCTTCTTTCAAAGATTCTGATACGTTGACTCACATCAGAAAAGCCTCTTAAGGGGAAATGTCTTTTAAACCATAAATAATAAAAACATAAATCTTGCAGGGATCTTCACAGGCATTTTATGGTGAAAAAAAATTGTTTGCTATTTTCTATTAGTTCAATCATCCAAAAAAAAATGAGTAAGCAATAAAAACAATGTCAAAACTCTTTGAATTAATTTACTTGCATTTATAATTTATTCGGAAAACTTATTGTAATTCACATTGATAAAAACATTTACATCCTTGTGGTATTCATAAATATACTAATTTTTCAAAAGTGAAAACACTATCTGCTTCCCCTACATTCATTGCCATTTATCATCAGTTTTTGTTTATGATCTATTAGTCAGTTTCAGTTCATGTGACAGTGTTCATATTCAAGCAAATTTATATTAATTTCTTAGTAAGATTTTTGAGACATAATGGCAACTGATTTATTAAAGTCACTTAACTTCAATACTCATCACAAATTATCTCAAATAATCTATTTTTTACATTATTTATTCAACATCTGTTTTTCTACAATGAATTTTATCACATAATATAGCATTTCTATTTTATTTTTCTTCCAAGTCTTTCAGCTTCCTAGTTATGCAGTGGTTAAAAATAATTTTGGTTAACCATTAACAAATATCGCCCTTCTTTCTTGTTAACAAAATCCAAATTTCATTCAGGCATCCAGATTGCATTGGATTGATTCAGAATATGCATAACATGAGTGCCAACTCAAAAAAGAAATTACAAGTGTTTTATTGTAATCATGAAGTCCAATTTACTTGGCAGTGAAAATAACATGCAAAGATATATACAAAAATTGGGGCAATGTGATTGTGGGGAAGTATATTGACAATATTCTTTAGTTTGATTTTGCTTGTTTTAAAAATTCTTATGGCACACCAGTGTGCCCTGGCACACTCACTGAAAATCTCTGGTCTAAACAAAATAAAACATAAATATAATAACTACATGTAAACATCTCTTAGAGGCAATAAGAAAGAAAAATGCTTTATATTATTGCAAATTTGAAGATTACATTATTTTGAATCATAATATGAATTTTTATTCATCAATTTTCACTGTAATCTGCATAAAATTACAACTTTGTTTATATTCAGAAGCATATGACATCAAAAGATGAACTTTGACTTAAAAGTGTAAAGATCATAATCTTTGTTTTCCTTTAGACTTTGGCATACTTTACAAACTCATTTGTTATATATTTGTAAAGTTCTGATACTTTCCAAAAGGATTGCTTTTATCATGTTCAAAAAATAATTTTTCACATTGTCAATTTTTAGCAATAGGGCCAATTTAAAGAGAATCATTTTTTGCAAGTTTCCATATCTGTAGAATGTAAATTGATTTGGATGTTTAGTTTTATCAGCCTGAGAAAATCCAAATCTTTTCTGTTTCCTGAATAATCAAAAATGTTGTATAATCAGAAAAGCTGATTAAAGTGAAATTGACTTCTACCCACCAAAGAAATATTTTAGGAATTTCTAAATTTACAAGAAATGTTTTTCCCCTCAAACTCCTATAATTTTGATAGCAAGTTTTGCTTAGAAACTAAGTTCTGTTTTAAGATCTGTTTAGAAGTCAGTCTATGCTTGGATAGTGGAGTAGGAAGGAGCTGGAGTGTGAAATATGAGAATTATCAGGTGGTCATCACCCCTTTAGAAAATATAATGTACTGATTAAGAACTCCAGCTTTTCTATCAAACTTCTGTGTTTTGAGTTTTCATTTGCACCTCTCTCACTTACTAATTAGGTAAAATAGAGCAATATATTAAGGTACTAGCTAATATATGGTAACAAACATTAAAAAAACACTAAAAACATCATGGGGACTTAACTAAGAATAGTGTTTATTTCCTAATTACATAAAATTCTATAATGGAGACTATTGAGCAGTCCATATGAACGGCACGTTTGCTCAAAAGGTATTTCACAGTACCAAGATATACTAGTATTTTTTCTTTTACACACTTTGATATTGCCCCATTCTCATGGCCAAAACTGAACTTGATGTGGGCTCTTTTTAACTTGCTGAGTTAGAAACAACGGGATGGTAAACAGTTTCATTTTAAATAAGATTAGCACATCACTAATAACTAAAGGTGGTTACAACATAATTAAATAGACATAACTATTTCAAAGAAGGATGGAATTTTCCAAACTATATCTAGCTAAATAAATCTCTAGTTTGGTAAAATTATATTGGAGAATCATTATTCTGTTTCACAATTTTCTCATATTTAAATTGTATGTTTATGAATTTGTTATGGCAAGTGACCATGTCAATGTATGCAAAATTCTTGGAAAAGTACTTGATATACCCTGAGCTCTCGATATTTTTACATCTTATTTTTCTTTAATTCTTCTGTGCCCCATCACCCCGAGGTTCCCTTCCTCCCCCCTCCTCCTTCCCTTGCTGCTGTGACACCAACGGGGCCTGCTGACCAGGGGAGGGGTGGGACCTGAGGAAAGGGGAAGGGGACCATGGGAGATTGGCTACCTTCTCCCCTCCTCCTTCCCTCTTAGCTACACTGCCACCGCCGGAGGGTCAGGGGAAGGAACTGCAGGAGGTTGGCCACTGGCCCCAAAGATGGAGCCAACCCTCAGCCCCCCTGGGAAAAGGGCCATGTCTGCCATTACCCACTCCCAGTTCCCTGTCCCAACCAGGGCCCAGCCCTGATCGGGCGATTGGGGCCTGCCAGCTCAGTGGAAAAGACTGGGAGATTGGCCCTGGGGGGAGGTTGGCTGTGGGAGCACAACGACCACCAGGAGGCAGCTTCTGCATTGAGCATCTGTCTCCTGGTGGTCAGTGTGTACCATAGTGATTGGTTGTTCTGGTCATTCTGGTCAGAATGGTCGCTTAGGCTTTTATATATAGAAATACAGATAATTTTTAAATTATATTTAAATTTTGTAGCTTTTAAAATTTTAGAAACAAATAAAATGACAATATTTTAAAAATATGTTTTTATTGACTTTTAGAGAGAGAGGAAAGGAGAAAGGAGAAAGAGAAAGAGATAGAAACATCAATCTGCTGCCTCCTGCATGTCATCTACTGGGAATCTAGCTGGAAACCTGGGCATGTGCCCTGACCAGGAATAGAACTGGTGACCTCTTGGTGCATGGGTCATAGCTCAATCACTGAGCCACATCAACCAGGGAAAATATAAAGATAGTTAAAATGATAATACATCATGAAAAAAATGCAGTTTATCTCACAAATGCAAAGTTGGTGTAGAATTTTAAATTCAATCAAAATAATAATATTAATATTAATAATGAACAAAAACATTGAGCCATATGATCATTTTATTATATGTAGGTTGGATCTCCTGCCCAGGCATTTGTGCTAGTATATTTTGTTGAGCAATTTTGGGGATAAAACACTTTACATATCCTTTGCATCTCGAAACAACAACGTATGCAAATTTGGAAGTTCTCTTGAGATTGTTGACAAAAGTCAGGTTACATGAGCAAAAAATTTCCTGTTTTTTAAAATCATTGATTATGTATTCTAGGTGTTTTGTTTTCTAATATAAACTTTAGATTTAAGTTGTCAATACCTACAAAGTAATTTTCCTTAATATTGATTTAGACTGTATTAAATCAAAATATCAATTTGAGAATAACTGACATCTTAATTAATCAGATCTTTCCATCCATGCACACGACATTACTCCTTATCTGTTTACATATTTTAATGTTTCAGTGCTTTATAAGTTTTCAAAATATGTTCAGGATACTTAAGTATCTTAAGTGTGTGTGAGTGTGTGTATATATATATTTCTTCTTCTTCTTCTTTTGGTACTAAAATAAATGAAATTGTATTTTGAATTTTAAATTCTAATTGCTCATTGCAAGTATATAGGAAAGAAAATGTGTTTTCTACTTTAATCAAGTATTACAATTTTACTATAATCACGTTAATTGCAGGATTTTATTTTATGATTTGGAATTTTATACATACATAATAATATTATCTGTAAATAACGTCACCTTATTTTCTCTCTTTCTAAACTGTATAACTTTATTTTCATATTTTGTATTAGTTTGTATTAGCTAGGATTTTCAGAACTGTGTTGAACAGGAGCAGTGACATCCTTGCCTTGCTCCTGATTTTAGGAGGAAAGTAGCTGGTTTTTCTCATTGTTATTAGTAAGTATGTAAGCTTAAGTATGTAAGTGATTTTGTAGATATTCTTTGATAAGTTGAGGAAGTTCACTTCTCTTCCTAGATTCCCCCCAAAAAATTTTTATCATAAATGTGTTGAATATTTGGCAAATGTTTTTTATCATCAAATATTTAAATACTTTGATTTTCTTTACACTGTTAATGTAATATATTGCATTAATTGTTTTTTAAATGTTGACCGGCCTTGCATGCTTAGCATAAATCCCAAATAGCTGTGATGTATAATGCTTTTAATGTATTGTTTGATTCTATTTGCTAAACTTTTCTTGATTAATTTTGTATCTGCATTCACTAGAGTTTTTAGTGTGTAGTTTGTTCTTTCTATAATCACTTTATCTGATTTTGGTATTGGGGTTTCCTAACTTCATAGAGTTTTAAAACATCTCTAAATGTTTGGGAGAAGTCACCAGTGAAAAGATCTTGGACTGATGTTTTATTTGTTGAGAAGTTATTAATTACTGATTTAACATCTTAATATATAATGGAATCTACATATATAAAAGGCTAAGTGACTGACCATCTGTCCACCCGACTGACTGACCAACCAGCCAGTACATATGATATGCACTGGCAATTTAAATATGAACATTGCCTCACACATGAACAATACATATAAAACTCTCGCTAGCGCCAATTGCACATGTGTTTTGATCTGTCATTGTCGATTATGAATTTGATTGTTTTTGTTGACATTCTGAAGCTGAAAGAAAGCATAGTCAACAGAATATATCTGAAGACAAACTATTGGCACAACTGTCTCCATCGGACACTGGCCTCCATTTAAATTAATTCAAAGACAGTTTCCTGTGATGCCAGAATTTGCAATGACTATTAATAATTCACAAGGACAAACTCTAGACAGAGTAGGAATGCTCCTACCTGAACCTTTTTTTGCAAATGGTCAGTTAGTTACATGTTGCTTTCTCTTGAGTTCAAAGAACGTGTGACATTACAGTTAATTTAAATACTTCATCACGAGGGAAATTAGTCAAGCACTCTGAAAGTATTTTTAGTCTTAATGTGGTATATAGGGACATATTATAATAAGTTTAATCAATTTATCAGTCATTTGTTATCAATGTTTTTATATCATGTCTTTATTGTTGTTATATCATGTTGTTATTTTATCCATTAATCAATTTATATGTTATTTTCATATACATTTTACTAATTTTCTTTCATCTCTGATACTTCTATTATAGAGAAAAGGCAAATAGCGATATTAATATATTTCTTCTAATTAATTTATTTTCAATGTGCATGAATCCCTACACCAGGCCACTAGTATTAGAATATTTACTTATTCTTGTGTGCCTTTTGGTTTTGGTTCCTTTAACTGGGAATGGGTGCCTTTCATGTAAGTTATTAAAGATGTGGGCATATTTGTGGTTGTAAATATTATCCTTTTATTATTCTTTAGGTGATGATAGGTTCAGTAATGATAACCCCTCTTTCATTTCTTGGTTAGTGATATGTGGCTTTTCTCTTTTTCTTCTGGTTAGCTTGTATAGATATTTATCCATGTTACTGATTTTTTTAAATGAACAAGATTTTTTGTGTCATTTACATTTTCTATTGACTTCCTATTTTCAATTTCAACATTTTATTACCTGTTTCTCTTGCTTGCTTTATGCTTACACTGCAGTTCTTTCTATAGCTTCCAAATACAAAACTTAGATTATTGATTTCACATCTTTTTTTTCTAACATACTAGAGGCCTAGTGAGGGGATTCGGGCACATTGAAAGTAAGTTAATCAGAAGGTGGCCAGCAGGGCGGGACTGGGTGAGATGGGCCAGAAGCACCCTGGAGCCAACCTCCCACAGTCCCTCCCCAGCGGGCCACACCTGGGGCAGCACTGGAGCTTGAAGGACATCTGTGGATCCTTATAGCAGATGGGGTCCCTCGGCCTGGCCTGTGGGTATCAGGCCAAAATGGCAGTCCAACATCCCTCAATGTGTGAGAGGCCACTCTGTAAAGTTGCTGTCGCTTGGCTGCTCCTACATTGAGCATCTACCCCCTGGTGGTCAGTGCACGTTGATCAATAGGCTGGCCAGATGGTTTCTTAGCCTTTTGTATATATAGACTAGTGCCCTTTGCATGAAATTCATGCACGGGAGTGTGTCCCTCAACCCTGCCTGCACCCTCTCCAATCTGGGACCCCTCAGGGGATGTATGATCGCCGGTTTAGGCCCAATCCCAGGGTCGAACATCCTTCACGCAATCTGGGACAGCTGGCTCCTAACTGTTCACTTGCCTGCCTGCCTGATTGCCCCCAATTGCCCCCAACTGCCCCCCTGCCAGCCTGCTTGCTCTCAACTGACACCCTGTCACCCTGATTGCCCCTAACTACCGCTGCCTCGGCCCCTCTGTATATGCTTAATCTCAAAGTAATACCAGTTTTTCCAACTCTTTTTATTATTGATACCCTGATAATTCTATATGGATTAAGAGCATGCTTTGTATGATTTCTATACTTTTATTTATTTGTTTGTTTATTTATTTATTTATTTTTGAGCAAGAGTGTGGTATATTTTGGTAAATGATCCCTGAGAAGTTGAAAATAAATTATATTCTGCCATTAATGTATGAACTATTCTAGAAATCTTACTTAGTTGCAGTTCACTAATGGTTCTGATCATTTTCACTATATCCTTATGTTTGTTATGTCAGTTGGATCTGCCAAGTAAATATATACATGTTTTTGAAATATTCAAATAGTGGATCTGAAAATTTTTTCTTGCATCTCTAACAGTTTTATCTTTTCATATTTTGACATTCTATTATAAGGTGCATACCTATGGAGGATTGTTATATCTTCTTGTAGAACACTCTTTTATCTTTAAGTAAATATTTTTATTTATCAAAATAATGTTCCTATAATTTCCAAGTCTGCTATTTTAGAAAGAAATGCATGGACTCCAGCTTCGTTTGACTTGTGTTAGCATGGTATATTTTGTTCTCCTTTCCTTTAGTTTTAAGATATGTCTTTGTAATTAAAATGGATTTCTTTGGGGCAGTATACTAGTAGTTATGTCTTTTGTTTTGATAAAAATTCATGCTGGAAGACTCTGCTTTTTAATTGGTATATTTACATGTTTCAGATTTATATTAACTATTGATACAGTTGGATTAAAATCTACTATGTTTATAAATGTTTATTTTCTTTGTACTTGTTCTTTGTTTCACTTTTTTTTTTAAAAAGTATATTTATTATTTAAAGTATTACAGCTGTTCCTATCTTGCCACCCCTCACTGACTTCTTCCACCTCACTCCCCTCCACCACCCAGACTCAGTTCTTCACTAAAGTATTGTCACTTTTATCTTTCCTTTTTTTCTTTCTTCTCTGGTTTAAATTAATAAACCACTTAAGTCACTTTATAAGATTTTATCTTCTCTTAAACCTTTGTATATAAATTATATTTTTTATTTTAAGTTTTTATCTTTTGCCTATAATTTGCAAAATACATCTATAAATAATATAACTCCACTTTCAGAGAACACTATGTTTTTACAATTAGTACAGTTACCTTATACTAGATTATTCTGAATTCTACTCTCCATCATTTACAATTTACTATCATTTATTTTATATAACAATATGCTTTGATCATCCTGTAACATTGTTGCTCTTATTACTTTAAAAAATATCTATTTGACCAATTAGGGGTAAGAAAAATAAAGATCTTATTTTACCAAATTTATTCCTTCTCTGATACTCTTTCTTTATTTATGTAATCCAACTTGATATATTTCATTTTCATTTTCTCTAAATAACTTAACATTTTTGGCAAGGCAGATGTACTTGTGACATATGGCCTCAATTCTTATTTGTCTGATAAAGTCTTTACTGGTCTTCATTTTTTGAAGGGTAACTTTGCTGGATATAGAATTTCATATTTTTTAGTTTTTCTTCAATGCTTTATGTTTTATTCCACTCCATGTATATATTGTTTTTGATGAGAATCCAAAATAATTTTGATCCTTCTTCCTCAATAAGTAATATTGTTTTTTGTTTGTTTGTTTGTTTTTCCTTTGAGGTTATTATTCTTTCCAATTTATTTTTATTTCATTGCTTGGTGAAAACGGACTTCTGGCAAAAGTATCCAGTCACAAGTGAAGGCCCAAGCAAAGTTGAAATTTGGGGACAGGGCCAGACTAATTATTTGGAAAGGAGGCTCCTGAGATGAGGACTAGTCAGAGGTCAGCCTGGTGGTGGCTCCGGTTGTTAGGCAGCAGCAGACATTCTCCAAAGGTCCACCCATGCCAGAAGGCCCAGAGCAGAATGGAGTGATGGGGCTGGAGGAAAAGACTGAACAAGTCTAGGTGTCCCTCTGGAAGGCTGGGCCTCACAAAGACTGATGAGCACAGGGTGTCGGCCTTCCGTGTAGACGGGGTACAGAGATGCCAATCTGTCACCAGGTGGGTCACTAGAAACAGCCCCTTGACTTTCATCCGAGGAGTTCTTTGGTCTTCACTGCCAGATGCTTGTCCAGCTCTGCAACGGTGTCATCGGCCATTTGGCTGATCTGCTTTTCTAGGAGTCGAATGGTGTCCTCTGAAGTCTTGTCCTTTGATTTCTTCAGCTTATTCATTGCGTTGGTACGAACCTTCCGTAAGGAGTCTTTGGCCTTGTTGGTGTTCTGTTTGGCCAATTTGGCCAGCATTTCCCTGTGCTCCCTGGTTACTTTGGGAATGGGTACCCGAATTAGCATCCCTTCCACTTCTGGGTTCAGATTCATTCCACTTTCTCTTATAGCCTTGTTAGCTGCAGCTGTACACTCTGGGAAGCTGGCCATATTCACCAAGATCAGCTATGGCGACCTCATGGAGATCTCGCCAATCTGGTTTAAAGCAAGCTTCCCATCAGCAGTTACCACAGTGATATGATCAAGGGATCCTGGTGAGGTCCTTGTATTGACAGTCTTATTGAAATTATCCTTGAGTGCTTCCATCACAGACTTCATTTCTTCTTCCACCTCTTCCAAGTTGATTATATCCTCCACCAAGGCAGCATTAAGATTCACTCTGGTTTGGGGCTGTCCTTTTCCTTTGGCTTTGGCTTTCTTGGTAGCAAAATGACGGGTTGGTATAGCTGCATAGGCCACATATTGCCCGTGGTCATTTTGTCTTCCACTTACTGTCTTCAGCATAACTTCTGAAACAGGTCTGGTCAAGGCTGCAAGGGAACTGCAAAAGGCAGGATGGACCAAGCGGAAGCACCTTAAACCCAAGGCCATGACGGAAGACAGTCTGTGTGAACACCAGCTGACACTCGGGTTATTAGGGGTAAGTAATATTGTTTTTCCTTTCTGATTATTTTCAAAATTATCTCTTTGCCTTTGTTTTCTTCAATTTATTATGACATGCTTAAGTATAGGGTTATAGCTATATCATTTATCCTGCTTTTCATTTTATAAGCTTCCTGGATCTGTGTTTTTATTACCATTAATTTTAGAAAATTCTCAGTCCTTAATTTTAAATATTTCTTATCCTTTCTCACTTCTCCTTATGATTTTTTTCTGGTAAATATATGTATGTAAATATCCCGCATGACCTTATTCTGTTTTTCTCTTCACTCTTTGAAAAAAGTTTTAGTTGAACTTTATGAAGTTTCCATTGATATTATCTTCAATCCCATTAATTTGTTCCCCAGGCTTGTTCTGTCTGCTGAGGGCCTATGGAAAGCTTTGTTTATTTCTATTACAATGTATTCTGTTTCTAGTTTTCCCTTTGAACTCTTTCTATTTATATGGTTGTAAGGAGTTGAAAACAGAAATATTCTTTAAATTTTTAATTAAATTTAAGTGGAACTGATTTCCTAGGCCACAAACTTTGTCATTCTTAACCTTCCCCCCTCCCTTTACTTAAGATAAGCAAATTAAAAGGTCCTGGAATTGGTTACTGTCCTTACTCCAGGAGGGTTAAGATGGTTTCTTCAAAGGGCTGTCTTTGCTATGGAGAGCACACTGAGCATATTGTAAATGGTGATTCTTTTCCCCTGTTGACTTCTGGGCACAAGAGGATATTTTTCAGATCTTCAACATGGAACCTTGATATGTTTCATAGTGACAAAACATTGCAAAGTTTTGAAAATCCCCAATACTGTACTCCCAGGAGATTTCAATTATTTTTATTTTTTTTAAGATGGAACCTTTTATTAAAAATTACTTTTATTGATTTCAGAGAGAAAGGGAGAGAGAAATACAAATGATGAGGGAGAATCAATGATGGGCTGACTCCTACACACCCCACACTGGGGATCAAGCCTGTAACCCAGGCATGTACCCTTGACGGGAATTGAATCTAGGATCCTTTAGTCCTCAGGCCGATGCTCTATCCACTGAGCCAAACAGTTAGGGAAGATTTTAACACTTAAAAGAGACTATATACAATCTCCAGCAAAATGTCAAATTACCATGTAGTGTTCTTACTAGTTACTGGCTCTAGTAACCTGTTTGAGGTAAGCTGATTTCAGTTATGAGTCTCTATATTTCCCTGTCTCCCAAGATTTCCATTTGTTATTACCTCAATTCTCTAGTGGATTTAGGAAAAGTTCTTGATTTTTAATATGTTAAAACTTGTCCTTGTTTCAAGGTAACAATTTCCAAACTATTTACATATTGTAGCTAAATAAACCCAACAATTTTTTTCTTACAGAAATTATCAACATACTACATACTGTATATTGCTTTTTGTTATTAATATAGCCTAGCAACTTTTCTAATTTTATAGTTGCTTAGTGTTTAATGTTTCAACATTCATCTATATAATACATTTATTATTTATTGTGTGGACTTATAAAAAATTCTCAAAACTCTCAGAAGACATACATATTTAAAATAAGTATTGCTAAAAATGTTTCAGTGTGTTAAAACACCTTAAATAATTCACTCTGTACACAGAGCTAAAAGTATAAAGATTAAAATGCGGGGGAAGCACAGACAGTGTGGCTCAGAGGTTGAGCATCTACCCATGAACCAGGAGGTCTTGGTTCAATTCCTTGTCATGGCACATGCCTGTTTTGCAGGCTGGATCCACAATAGTGAGAGAATGTATTCTTTCTCATCATTGATATATATATCTCTTCCTCTATGAAATCAATCAAAACATCCTGTATAATAAAAGACAAATATGCTAAGTGTCCAGTCATCTGGTCATCCGTTCAACCAATCAAAGCATAATATGCTAATGATACGTTAAGGCCACTCAACCACTTGCTTTGACATGCACTGACCACCAGGGGGCAGACACTCCAGCCTGTAGGTTAGCCTGCTGCTGGGGTCCAGCTGATTGGGACAGAGCGAGACAGGCCAGACATGCCCTGGAGCCCTCCCACAGTCCCCCCCTGGCTGGCCAACCTCCTGTGTCCCTCCCCAGCCCCAATCATGCACCAATAGAGTCTCTCAGCCTGGCCTGCACCCTCTCACAACCTAGGACCCCTCAGGGGATGTTGGAAAGCTGGTTTCGGCCCGATCCTGCAGGCCAGGCCAAGGAACTCAACAGATGCACGAATTCGTGCACTGGGTCTCTAGTATAAAATATACAAAGTGAAAATAAATGTGTGGGGAAAAGAAGAATCCCATTGAAAATCACATAAAAGATGCAGAACCTAATAATGAACAACATAAATTGATGAAAAAAATAGATCCAAAGACAGAGAAGCACTGAACTTCAGAGGAAAGGCATGGGGGCGGGGGAGTAAGAGATCAACCACAGGACTTGTATGCATGCATATGATCATAACCAATGGATACAGACATTAGGGGGGTGAAAGCATGTGCTGAAGGGTGGAGGAGGATGGAGAGAGATCAATGGGGGAAAACAGTGACATATGTAACACTATATGTAATACTTTAAACAATAAAGGATTTAAAAAAAGATTCAGAAGCTATATTATTAATTTCATAAGGAGGTAACAGAAAATAACTGATAAATGATACTAATATATGATGAGGAAAGAGTGCCAGAGAATAAATAAGTTGGTATTAAGTAGAATCCTGAAAAAAAATTGTCACATTTATACATACATACCCCGTAACAACAAATGGTAACATATTTATTTTTTAGTAAATCAGAATCTTTTTGGTGGTTATTCAATATATTTTACAGGACATACGTTTCATATGTAAACATACACATATATAAAACTGTTACACATGCATGCATCTATTCTACATAATAAGCGAGGAATATGCAAATGAGGCCAGGACTCTAAAATGTCACAACTGCTTGGGGGTGGGGGGGTGGGCAATGGGGCCTGTGGCTGGGATATAAGGCTGTGGTGCCTCCTCTGGAGTTGGGGAGCTAATGACCAG